>VWZN01008984.1:14393-31804 GCA_013396955.1 Regulus satrapa
CGGCGCTGCCGGCGGCCCCGGCTTGCAGGCCCGACCCGGCCGCCACTCCCTCGCCCTTGAGGCGGCGCGCGGCTTCCCGCGGGGATGGCACGGCACCGCACCCGGGGTGGCCACGCTACTGCCCCGTCCCGCGCGGAGAACGAGGGCTCGGTTCGCCTCGCCTCACCGCCCGCCGCCAGCCTTCCTAAGAGGATTGCCTTTCTTTTAATATCCGCGCCGGCTCATCCCCGGCTGCGGCGATCCGGCTTGCTGCAGCCGCGGCATGACACACATCGCTGCGGGTGCTGACAGGAGCCCGCGGGGGCTTGCACAGCCCGCGCATTCTTCAGCGGCTGCTGAGGTTTTGGGGAGCTTCTCGCGATGTCATAAGGCTGGTCGAAATGTTCTGCAGTTGACAGTGGGTGCTGCTTAGGAAAGTCGGTACTGATTCTAGCGTTGTTGTAGTCTGGAAATGAGCAACGGGTGAAGTCGGGGAGAATTCGCAGGAGTTCCTGACCGAAGACGTGGGCCTTATGGGCCACTGTTTGTTTTGTTCATCTTCGGTAATGAAAGCTGATAGGTATGAATGTTCTGCACAAATAGCTTCTGTGTAGCTGTTGTGTGTATCAAAACAGGATCATTGATACAGATATTAGGCCCAGCAGAAAAGCATTTGTGTATGACTATATGTAGCAGCCGTGTCTGCTGTTACTACAGTTTGCAATAAAGCTGTTGCCAGCAAGTGTTGCAAGTAATTTCTTTTGAGGGTCAATAGCATATATCCTTATATTGTTATGCAGCTTTGGTAATAGGGCTCTGGCAGGTTGAGAATATTTAATGAGCATATTTCTTATACTTCACTGCCTATGAATTTTCACTTTCTTTTTGGCCACATATTGAACTCTGTGGTGCTCCAGTGACAGGAAAAAATGCAATAATTAATGTGTAGAAAAGTCCTTTACATAATTGTGTTATTATTTAAGAATTTATTAGTTGAAGGTGTCACAGACTAGTGATTAATTTTCCCTTTCAAATACTCCTGTCTAGGTGATTATAAAGTACTAGACTTCTCAACACCAAAGTCATGGCATTTCCATTCTTGCAGGTTTGGACTGCAACTGTTTTGAGGAAAAGCACATAAATCTCTTTAATAGTTGGAAGAGTTCTGATGACTTTATGGTATGAGTTGACTTGAGTTTGTAGTTGGAGTAGAAGCCTAAAAATATTGTTTGTTTCCTTGCATCTTTGTCAGTGTGTCTATGATTAACCATCTGGAAAAGCACTGATGCAAGCTCTTATCACATGTACTGCTTCAAGCTGTGTCTGTTCCAGTGTGGGAGTCCTGGTCCCTCTCAGAAATGTGTGGGCATACCAGAGAGAACACCTTAATGTGAATACCTACGATACCCTGTACCTCTCAAAGACTGTTCATGCACCAGCCCCAGGACAGGTACTTTGAGTCTGATGGGTGCCTTGGGAGCAAATTGAAGAAGCTGTTGTGCTCTGATAGATGGTCTGCTCTACCTCCACTTTGGCGATCAACCATGCTTACAAGGGGAAAATTTGTCTGATTTGATTTTCATGTATTGCAGTCAGACATCAGATTTGCCTCCTTGCCTGCCAGGGCACACACACTGGTGATCCTATTGAGCTCCCTGCCAATCAGCACTCTCAAACCCCTTTCTGCAGGGCTGCTCTCCAGTCAGTCTTCTCCCAGTTCAGATCCTTGTCTGAGATTACTTCATCCCAGGTGCAGAATCCAGAATTTGGTTGGTCTTGCTCAGCTTCATGTCATTGGTAACTGCTCAGTATTCCAATCAATCCAGATCACTCTGCAAGGCAAAGCCTCTTGTCCTATGGGAGAGTCAGCAGAACTTTCCAGTTTGGTATCATCACCTAACTATCTGTGCATTCAACTGAAGCCTCCTGATCACTGATAAGAGACTGAACAGAGCTACCTCTAGAACTGAGCCCTGAAGAACACCACTGGTAACTAGAAACCAGCCAGATGTCCTGTTTGCTCCAACAATTCCAACCCTGCTGTTCAACTAATTCTGCACCCAATACACTGCATACCTGCTCATCCCACTGTTGAAAAACATGTCTGGAAGGAGACTTTGAGTGACAGTATCAAAAACCTTTCTAAACTGCAGAAAAACGAAATCCACAGTCTTCACTTCGTCCAGGCAGGTGACCTTATTATACAGGCTTACTAAATTAAACAGGACTTTGTCTTCATGAACCCATGTTGATGGTGTCTAATGATTGTATTGTTTTTCAAATGTATTTTAATAGAACCCAGCGTGATTTTCTCCATAATTTTTTCCTGACACTGAGGTTAGACGAACAGGTCTGTAGTTTCCTTGGTCTTCTCTCTTGCCTTTCTTGGAAACTGGTGTGACCTGAACTAATATTTAGTTGGTGCGGCCTCCTAAGACCTTTTGTAGATGATTGTCTTGGTTTTAAAAGACAAAAGTGTCTGCTAAAGAAGGCAGGGAACTCCCTTGGAACAGAAAATGAAACCCCCTCCCTCCTAATTATAATTTTGAAATTAAGAGGCTCCCAGGCAAAGATATAAGGATAGGAATAACAGTTCTTTACTAGTAAGAAAAATTAAAAACAAAACAAACTACAACTTAATAGGAAAAAAAAGAATCAGTAGTGCACAACAAAACCCAACAGTTAGGATATGACCTGACACCCTGTCGGTCAGGGTGTTGGTAGCAGTCTGATCAAATGGTGGCTGCAATCCTCCTGGAGGGACAGATGTGATTCTGTTGAAGCAGTGATCCTCTAGAAGGCTGCTGTCCTCCTCCAAAGATGCAGTGGTAGTGTAGAAGGTCCTGCTCTTTCCTCTGGTATTCCAGTGGAAATGAGAGGTGGTAGTGGTGTCCTAAATCTCAGGTTTTATCCAGGTGGAAATGCCTGGCTCTTCCCCCTAGGTGCAGTGTTTCACAGTGGGATGATGTAATTGTTATCAGTCACTCAATTAAACAGAACTGTATCTTTCTGGAAAAGGGTGGATGGTGTAAGAGATAAGAACACTGCCCCTCCTGGGCTCAACAGATGGTGGCAGAATACACATTCCCAATCACATCCTGCATTACAATCTAAGCCATAATGGCCCATTAACAGAAGATAAAGAACACTGCCTCACCTAAATTCAACAGATGGCGATAGAATACACACCCTTGGTCACATCCTGCATTGCAACCCATGACAATGATTGAGAATGGTTGTGTTGTAATGTCTGATACACGTAGCCACAATACTCTGGGGTGAATCCCGTCAGTCCCAATGGACTTAATAATATTCAGCTGGTAACAATTGGTCCCTTTCAATTTCAATGTCCATAAATGGAAAGTTGGTGTTCTTATAGTTATTGCCCTTTGAGAACTGAACAACACAAGGTAGCAACATGGACATTAGTTCCATGACAGAGAGGGGACAGCATTTATGGGTGGCCTTCCTCCAGAGAATGCTGGGTAGACGGGTGATGGCTGGTCTGTGACAGACAAGGCTGTGCATGGGGGACCTCATCACCCTCCTGTCACAGTGTCAGCACACTGCAGTGCAGCAGTGCCTTGGAGGGGCAGGAAAAAAAGGGATCATTCTCCAATGTTTCACTGTCCAAGCTGGCCTGGAGCCAGCCCACAGACATCCAAAAGGAAATACTTGAGGAGACAGTGGACTTACTTGGAGGAGGCTAAGGGAGGAAAACTGGAGGTGAGGCCAGCTGCCAGAGCCTCTCAGCCTTTGGGGAAGAGATGCAAACCCTTCAGAGGAGAAAAAACCAACAAGCTCTGTGCTTGAGGCTGTCTGGTCTTTTCAGCCGGGCAGCACTAGTAAGCTCAAGTGAACACCTTTTTGAGGAGCACTTCACAGCTCTGTCTTCAGCCTCTTGTGGAGCCAGGGGAAGCTGCTGTAAGAAATGGGATGCAGATAGGTTTTTAGGGGTCCTAGGGCTTTGTAACACCCACTGGTGTCCTGCCAGAATTCTTGACCCTGAGGTTGATCATGCTAAGAACATTTTGCCACTCTTGGAAGCCCCTGAGATGGCTCCACATTGAAGGAGAATAGGGTTTAGGCATATCCTGGAAGGCATGACCAGACTGTGGGATGAGGAGTTCGCATTCTTAGGGAATAGCTGATTACTGGCAATGGCATCAGGAGGGAATTTTCTCTTGGGTCAGATTGGCACTGGTTCATGTGGGGAGAGATGGAGTTGCATTCTTCTTCAGCACTAAGCATGACCACTGTTCAGGGCTCCTTCAATCTGTTTTGACTGAGTTGCTGCCTGCTGCTCATGCCCTATGAAGATGGCTTGTCATGCAGCTGTGGGCAGGAAGCTTTCCAGACTCCCAGGGTGGGCCCCAAGGATAGCCTGGGAGTTGCTTCTTATCCTCCTGTAGCACTGGGCAAAGCCCCCTGTCAGGGCTCCTCTGGGCCCCTTAGCTCCATTCCTGCCTGCTGCCCTCACACCTCCAAGACACCATTTGTGCCCTGATTCTCTCTGACTCTCTTGCCCATTGCAAGCTTGGAGTGGGGCTGAGCTCTACTCTTCCCTGGGCTCCATTTCCCCTGACGTTCCTGCTTGTTCAAACAGCATGTGCTTGGGAGGGTTCCAAGCTTGTTTGCCATCCAGAGCTGATACTTTTCTGTTTTCTTCCCTGCAACACAAGCATGGGGCAGACATGAGAGTGCTTTTTGTGCATCTCTGCCCTGGCTGGGAAGCACAGCAATGAAGGAAATTTTGGAAGGCAAGACTGTGCCCATCATTGATATGTGCCATACTTTGGAAAATACCCCATGGTACCACACAACACATCTTTTCTTCTGACCTATATTTCTGCTACTGCTTTCTGTAGCTTTTTCCAGACTACAGAGGATGTATTTTCAAATAAGAAATGTATCAGTCTGCTCCTGGCTATACATGCATGTTGTGTTACTGCTTGTGCACATCAGCTCTGAAGCAGATGGAAGAAAAAAATTGAAATAATATCTTGTTTCCACTTATAACCTGTGTGTTATGTGTCCTTGAATGTGTTTTTTGGAGTTCAAAACTCTCTGCTGTGTCAGACAAATAACAGTCTCACCATTTTTTGACTCAAGGTGAATGCAGGGAATAGGACTTAAGCCACATTAAACCCAGAGCTCTGCATGACAAGGGACAAACAATGACAAGACCCTTGGGGGTCTGAGGGCTCTACCCCAAAGAGCAGCTCTCTGCAGTGCTGCTCCCAGGCCAACCCAGGAGACAGAGCAGAGATGGGCATACCCACAGCAGGGCTCAGGCAGGGACTGAAGGTCCCAGGCTGAGCTGGGACGCGTCCCCTGGGCCCTTAGCAGGAGACTGTGGGGCTCGGGGTCCCAAGGGAGACCAATGCCAGCCACTGAGGCCTGTGAGCACCCCCAGGACCCTGCCAGGACTAGACTTCAAGTGTTCATGTGCTCTTGCTTGGACNAAACCCTTCAGAGGAGAAAAAACCAACAAGCTCTGTGCTTGAGGCTGTCTGGTCTTTTCAGCCGGGCAGCACTAGTAAGCTCAAGTGAACACCTTTTTGAGGAGCACTTCACAGCTCTGTCTTCAGCCTCTTGTGGAGCCAGGGGAAGCTGCTGTAAGAAATGGGATGCAGATAGGTTTTTAGGGGTCCTAGGGCTTTGTAACACCCACTGGTGTCCTGCCAGAATTCTTGACCCTGAGGTTGATCATGCTAAGAACATTTTGCCACTCTTGGAAGCCCCTGAGATGGCTCCACATTGAAGGAGAATAGGGTTTAGGCATATCCTGGAAGGCATGACCAGACTGTGGGATGAGGAGTTCGCATTCTTAGGGAATAGCTGATTACTGGCAATGGCATCAGGAGGGAATTTTCTCTTGGGTCAGATTGGCACTGGTTCATGTGGGGAGAGATGGAGTTGCATTCTTCTTCAGCACTAAGCATGACCACTGTTCAGGGCTCCTTCAATCTGTTTTGACTGAGTTGCTGCCTGCTGCTCATGCCCTATGAAGATGGCTTGTCATGCAGCTGTGGGCAGGAAGCTTTCCAGACTCCCAGGGTGGGCCCCAAGGATAGCCTGGGAGTTGCTTCTTATCCTCCTGTAGCACTGGGCAAAGCCCCCTGTCAGGGCTCCTCTGGGCCCCTTAGCTCCATTCCTGCCTGCTGCCCTCACACCTCCAAGACACCATTTGTGCCCTGATTCTCTCTGACTCTCTTGCCCATTGCAAGCTTGGAGTGGGGCTGAGCTCTACTCTTCCCTGGGCTCCATTTCCCCTGACGTTCCTGCTTGTTCAAACAGCATGTGCTTGGGAGGGTTCCAAGCTTGTTTGCCATCCAGAGCTGATACTTTTCTGTTTTCTTCCCTGCAACACAAGCATGGGGCAGACATGAGAGTGCTTTTTGTGCATCTCTGCCCTGGCTGGGAAGCACAGCAATGAAGGAAATTTTGGAAGGCAAGACTGTGCCCATCATTGATATGTGCCATACTTTGGAAAATACCCCATGGTACCACACAACACATCTTTTCTTCTGACCTATATTTCTGCTACTGCTTTCTGTAGCTTTTTCCAGACTACAGAGGATGTATTTTCAAATAAGAAATGTATCAGTCTGCTCCTGGCTATACATGCATGTTGTGTTACTGCTTGTGCACATCAGCTCTGAAGCAGATGGAAGAAAAAAATTGAAATAATATCTTGTTTCCACTTATAACCTGTGTGTTATGTGTCCTTGAATGTGTTTTTTGGAGTTCAAAACTCTCTGCTGTGTCAGACAAATAACAGTCTCACCATTTTTTTGACTCAAGGTAAATGCAGGGAATAGGACTTAAGCCACATTAAACCCAGAGCTCTGCATGACAAGGGACAAACAATGACAAGACCCTTGGGGGTCTGAGGGCTCTACCCCAAAGAGCAGCTCTCTGCAGTGCTGCTCCCAGGCCAACCCAGGAGACAGAGCAGAGATGGGCATACCCACAGCAGGGCTCAGGCAGGGACTGAAGGTCCCAGGCTGAGCTGGGACGCGTCCCCTGGGCCCTTAGCAGGAGACTGTGGGGCTCGGGGTCCCAAGGGAGACCAATGCCAGCCACTGAGGCCTGTGAGCACCCCCAGGACCCTGCCAGGACTAGACTTCAAGTGTTCATGTGCTCTTGCTTGGACACTGGTGCTTGGACACTGGAGACAGAGTATTGGGCCAGACAGCCCCTCCCTCTGAGGAAGTGCTGCTGTTCTCAGCCTTTTGTGTTTTAGCATGTTTTTGCCAAGGGAAACAGCTCAGGCAACTCTAAAAATGAGTACAATGAGGAAGAAAACAATCCACCAGAAAATCAACAGGTGTTGCTCAACTCTTGAGACATTTGCAACCATTTAGGTAAGAAGCACATCCTGCACCAGACTGAAGGCTCAATCTTTGAGCCTTGCTAATGTCAGTGATGTGGTATTTTGCCATCCTGTGAAAGCCTATCTCAGTTGAATACTGATGAATTTTAAAAAAACACACCACATTTACTTTTTGCAAATTTGTGCAGATGGCCCCTTTATCTTGAGTTGTCCACAGCCCTGACATCCCTCAGAAGATACACACCTCCTTCCCACAACGTGACAGAGCCAGTGCTTCGCCTGTGAGCTGGTTATGGCTATTCAGTACCTCCTCCTAGTACAGGGCTGGGAAGAAATGTCTTCAGTGATTTCCCCAGTGTGTACTGGTAGGGAAGGGAGCAGGTAGGAGAAGATAGATTTGAGTATAATAAAATAGTTCCTTTTAAACAGACCTACAATAATCATCCAGTCCCACTACTTGACCACTTCAAGGCTGACCAAAAATAAAAGCATGGCTTTAAGGGCACTGTCCAAATGTCTTTTCAATGCTGATAGACATAGGTTTATTGACCATCTTTTCAAGAGGTTTCTTCCAGGGTTTGACACCCTCTCATAATAATCCCAGCTGGTGCTGTCACAACATTTCCAAAACTTGGTTTTAGTAAGGTTTTTGGACATTTCTTGTGTAGCTTCTGAAAATCAAGCTAATGTGTGATGTTTAACTTCTAAGTCAGTAATGTATGTGGTTTCATCTGAAACTTAAATCAGTACATACTCCAGTTTATGAGAACTTTGGAGGCATAACAAGGGTTTAAAATGTTGTAAAGGAGGAAATTCTATGAAGGAAACAGTAAACTTCCATCTGGAAGGGAATTTTGTGGTTCTGTACAAGTTCTGTTCTGTAACAAATAATGTCCATTCTGAGGCAGGAGACAAGTTTGTGGAAGAATATACTTGTGAAAGGCATGTTATATATATTACAGCTGTACTGACCTGGTTGCAATGTGATGACGTCGTTCTAGCAGCCTCAGGTTCGTTACAGCAAACTACTGTCTAATGATTTAAAATGTCGGCCCCACAGGTGTTATAAAATGTCATTACAGTATTATGACAGACCTCAACATTCAGGGCCCTGCTGGCATATGCACACACAATGATGAGGCAACTCCACCTCTGAAGAGCTAGTTCCTAATCTCTGAATTTATAAATAAAACCAATAACAAGTCAATAATTTCTCATGTGAATAGTATGGTCTAAACTATGTAGATTATATTTTTCTATCTTCAGGTTCAAGTGTAATGAAAAGTTAAATTTCCTTTTAAAAAAGTTTTTATTTTTTCTAATAAAAATTATAGAAAACATGGAGTGCAAGTGGTTATCTGGCCCATCCTACTAAATAGAAATGGAATCAACTGTACTTAAAATTATTTCTCAGGAATTATTTTATTGCTAGTCTTTTAAAGTTTGTAATGGTGGAGATTTTGCAGGTTCCTTAAATTGATCTGTACCTTTGCCTAGGAACCTCTAATCAGAAAGTTATCTTCTCCTAGAATGTAAATTTCTTTCTTTACAGTTCAAGTTTTTTAATCCCTGTTCTAGCTTTCCTTGTAGAGGAAATGTGTTCTTTCTTCTTGCCTCAACATTAAGAAGTGGTTTTTGTCTTTTGTCAGCATTCTCTCTGATCTAACTGGAGGCTCTCTCAATCATCTGAAACAGTAGCTCTTAATAAATTAATGATTGCTTTCAATTATTTTAGTTTGTAATATACAGGTTAAAAGGCAGAGGTATATTTAGGTTCTCATATTTTCCCTACTTTGTAAGTAAAGGTAATCTGTTTCTCCTTTCAGTTTTCCTCATTTATGCGGTATTAACCATGATCCTGTAAGATGTTGCATAATAAACTTTCTCATTGTCACTTGTTTCCAGAAGACAAGGAAGTGCCAATTCTTAAGTTTTAAGGGAATCCATGGCACTGTGTTCACTGGCCAAAGCATTACTAGTATCAAGGTAGCATTATCCTCTGTTCTTGCTTGACATTTTCATCTTTTCTCTCCTATTCTTTCCCATTTCCTTTTTAGTTCTTTAGCATGGGTCCCTTTCTCTACTGTTCTCTCTACACTTCACTTAAACCCTCTCTTAAAAATAAAGTTGTTTTATTTTTAAAAAAAAATTACTACTAATTTGTTGGGTTTGCGTCTGGACTGCCTTCTTCACTCCATCTTGTCCCTCTAGCAGATAATCTATTTCGCATTGTTATATTACTTAGGACTTAATGTTTCTGACAAAGACTGCCCTGTGGTAGCTGTCAGGGTCTGCAGACACTCCACAGTGTATGCCACTTTCCTGTTGTGTCACTATTAGGAGTGTGACTTCATAGACATATAGAGAAGAGATGTTGAGGTGGTGATAACCTGTGTATCTGGAAATAGCTGGGATTTCTGGTCTGGATTGATCACTGGTGCCTGCCTCTTAGGATGTGTGCTGGACCCTGGTGCAATCAGTTGTTGAGGATGTTGAAGATGACGAGGGTGAGAGAGCAGTAGATGAGGGCAGGAAAGGAGAATACAAGTTTTTTTTACCTCAAGTTTTATGCCCAAGTTTTATGCACTAGCTAGGAGGAACAGTGAAGAAAACTTCCTAGCATCTGTCATAGCAGGATATTCCAGTGGAGTTAAATAGCAGAGAAAAGTAGGCTAGGTATAAGGTAGGGGTGAGCATGGAGAGGAGAGCAGAATGCCTGTGCTCACTTTTTCTGCAATTCACCTGTCCAGGCTGTGGGGAGCCTCTCTTGCTGGCTTGCCAAGCCAGTGTGGGATGATGGACACTGACCATGGGAGAAAACAGAAATAAAGGGTGAAAAATGCCCTTTAGCACATTTTTTTTACAGTTGCTTATATGAATAGGACTGTAGCTCCCTGAACTCACCTGAAGATTTCAGGGGGATTTTTCACTTGCCTAGAATATACACAGGGGAATTCACCCCCATCAAAACCCTGATCAGGCAGCAGTCACTGCCTGCTATGCCAGTACTCTTGCTTGTCTCAGGGACAGTGTGCAGGGAGAAGGAGTAGAGGGAGGTGGCTCTTCTGCTTCAGAACAGAGGGTGTTTTCCCAAGGGAGCAACAGTCTGGTTTAATTCATTTGGTTCTGCTGCAAACTCAGCTGCTTGGAGCTTCCAATTCAGAGTGTTTCAAGTGCTGGGTCACTCTTACCTAAATGTTCTGCGGCATCAGCATCAGTGCTGTGCGACACTGAATCTTTGCTGTTCTCGAACACAAAAACATTTATTCCAGATTTAATGAGTAGCTAGATAATCAGCAATTGTCAGAATGATAAACCAATTACCAATTTGAGAAAGCAATTTTGTCATGTTTGGTCATGTTGAGTCTCTGCTAAGTGGAGTTTATTAATCTGTTTAAGAGGGCATGGTAAAACTTAGGCTGCAGTAAAGACACATGTAACATTTTGGCTTGTGCTATGAGAAAGCTAAGCAGGAAAAACCCTATTCCTCTTCCTGGTGATTCTACCTTTCTGTTGTCTCAATAATTATTCTTCATTATCTGTGGGACATTAGCACCTGTGAGATTCTGCAGAACTGAGGAGACCAATTACAAGTGAATAATGGTGTGGACAAGTACTTAGCTGGTCAAATGCTGTATAGACAATTTATCAGAATGTTGGTAGGGCAGTGGGAGTACTCAGAAGCCTTTCAGTGGGCAGGGTCACAAAAAACTCAGGGACTGTACCACACTTCAAGGCTACCACTTGGCTCAGACTCTCAGTGCCCTGATACTACTACTTATTGTGGTGCCTTCTTTTTCTTACCACCTGTTTTCTGACAAAAAAGCTCCTGCTTACTCCCAGATAAGATCCTCTGCTTCGTTCTCCCTGTCTCTGTAGCAGATTAATTCCTTTGAAGCTCCCTTAAAGTCTCAGCTTTCTCACTTTCTAACCCCACTTCTATGTACCCGCAATAATGCTCTATCTGTGGTTTGTAGTGATAGAGTCCAGTGCTACAGTCTATGAACTGCAGTCTACCCTCTTTATCTATGATATGAAAAAGAATATGAGCCAGCACATGCTTGAAAGACACTGACTATCTTGCTTTTCCCAGGATAAGTTGTTTTATTTTCAATGGAGTAGATATTTGAGAAAATAAAAGCTGCTAAAGAACACAGATAATCTGGATTTCCTTTCTAGATTGTGATCCTTGGAAAACATTTAGCTGTCTTTACTGAAGTATAGAGGGTTAGCAGTATGTAGCAGAGGTATCTGGTGGTCTATAATGCCATGAGAACAGTTATTTATACTCATGATTCTTGCTTTATGTCTCACCAAAGCCCAGTTAAATGACCCACATGTACAAGGGTTAATACATATTTAGCATAAAGTAGAAGGAGATGAATCACTGCATACAGAGAAACTTCATTAAGTAGAGGCAGTCCATTTTCTATGGAGAATAATCTGTCTTTGAGATCTGAAAAATGACACTGATTTTTCACACAAAATGCATGTATTAGTTTTTAGATCCATTATGTTGTTTAAATATTAAATGCTTATTTGCATGTAGGACATGGAGAGGAATAAATTAAAATATTATATTCCTTTTAAACCTGCACAGATCTGTGTGTGGATGCTGTTGCTTATAGTTAAACTAAGGTTTCCTGTTGTTCAACTTGCTATTGTAACCTAAATCCTTGTTAACTTATGTGGGTGTTATCTTTTCACACTGGTATAGCCATTTTTTTTCACAATGGTATAGCCATTCTCTGCAGTTGGAATGAATTTTTTAAGTACAGAAGAGACACTGCTGAAATGGATCTGCTGAGAGCATTAAATTTTTTTTTTCAAAATAATGTCAGTAATTTTATCTATAGGACAAATTTTAGTCCTGTAAAAATCATAAGGAATGGTTAATAAGAGTAATCAGAGAGGAAAGAATTTAATTGATTGTCTCATGTTTTTCAAATCTGTACTAACCAAGTTCTTATCACATGGGAGACAGAAGCTATCACAGAGGAGACAGAAGCAAAAGAAAAGTTCATAGATATACTGAGGCCTGAAGAGAGGATCAGTCTAGAGGCAGATTGGTGTGGGGCAGGCTTAGGGCAGACGTTCCCATGGTTTATCTTGCTCAGGAGAGAAACTTATTGGAAGAAAAGTGCACAGCAATAATTGAAGACAGGCAAAGGATGGTTGGCTGCTGTTACTACAGCATGGTCACTGCAGGACACATTCAGGAAATGGTAAAGGAGTGGATTTATACTATGTGAAGCACCAAGTGGAAAACAAGCACAACAGAATATGGTTAATGTCCATGATTAGCTGAAGGGCAAAAACAAGCTGTGCTTTTGGAGATGCTATATGATTTCAAAATATGGAATCTGGATTTTAAAAAAGGTGAAAATCTATCAGTGCAAGGAAATTTCTTTGATTTTTAAAAATAACACAGACCTCATTCTCTATTCTTCAATGGCTTCTGGATTAATTAGTAAAGAAATGAATATACTCCTTATGATGTGACAGTCTTGCAAAACTGCCGAAATGTGATTTTGTTGATAGTCTCTAAACATTGTTCTGTTTAATTCTCAGCCGAAACATGCAGGCAGAGTTAGTATCATTAAAGTTGTATCTTCATGTTTGTTAGACTTCCCTTTTCCTTCCTTATCTCTCTCTCTTTCTCTCTTTCTCTTCTTCTGTCAGTCTTTCCTTACTGCTTGCTCTTTTCTTTCTCTCTTGTACATCTCACAAAACAAATCGCAGACATATTATTGCAGACATAACCACCAAAGCCATTTAAAAAATTATTTGACTTCTTTTACTTGATAGTTGAGCCCAGTTGCACACTTTGGATTGTTTTAAAATCAGTACTGAGCCTCCAAACATTGTAGGCTGTGAAAGAATACTGAATGTGCACTTTCTTTTATTTGTCTTCTGTTGTGCATGAGAAGAGGGACAGATGGTGCTGCTAGAACAGGGCTCTATTCCCTCACGGTCTGCAGGGCTGACCGAGGTCCTCCCTGTCTGGGGGAAAGCTGGGAATAAAGTGACAGCACCTCACATAGGCAGTCCTGAGTATCTGGAGAAAAACTAAAAGACACAGAAGGTGAAATGGAGAGACAAGTTTCAGAGTAATTAAGACAGTAATTAGGCGCTGTGAGAACTGCAAATATGCAAGCTGAAGGATCCTGTAATGGGCTACATTCATCAGCTTTGTTTTTATTGGGAGCTCCAACTGAATTCACAGGAACTTCACCCAACTTGTAGCCTTAGGGTTAAGCCCGGCAGTGCTGTCACTCCAAATTCAGCAAGGTCAAGGTGCTGCTTGTATCCCAGGTCTTTTGAACTTACTCCTGTTCTCTATCCTTGTTCTAAANAAAAAAAAAAAAAAAAAAAAAAAAAAAAAAAAAAAACAACCCCTCATATGAAATTTGTGCTGAAAAGCCTGTTTGAGAGAAGATAAACCTCACTGATATTTTGCAGAGCTGAACAGGGCTCTATTCTTAACACCACCCTGGCATCATGTTTTCCTGCTGTATCAATCCAAGAACATAGTTGTTGTAACCATAGTGCCAGCATCTTCTATGCAAAGTTTCATATTAGGGTAAAAATAAGCAGTAATTCAGAAGTTGGCTGAGAATCTACATTGATTTGACAGCCAAGGTGAGAAGCAAATCAAGAAAAAATTCAGGCAACCCTTAGATGGCAAACACACACACATAAGTCACTCCTCCAAAAGTCATGACTTAGTGCTTTTCATAGGAAGACAGAGAGGAACAAGCTCCATCAAATATGGTTCAAATATGGACTGAAAAATATTTTGGATCAAGAACATGTTTACAGACTGCAGTAGTATAGTATGTCTTAAATACAGTATGTCTTTCTCAGGGTTCCAACTCAGACCATGGTGGTTTCTATAATGAGGGCTGTTTTCTACAGGCAATATTTATCTGAAAAAGAAATTTTTTAAGTGTACTCCATGAAAAAGGGAGTTTTAAAGGAGATACTCTTCAGTATTGAGATTGCTAAGTCACTTCTCTGAAGACCCTGTTTTTGTGAGCAATAAATATTCCCCTCTGGTATCCAATTTTCAGTTTGTCTCAAAGTACTTACACCAATATTGTTTTACTAATGCCCATCAGTAGCCCATTCTACCAAAGGTTTACCATGAAGTATGCAATTAATACTGGTGTTGGATTGCTCAGTAGCATCTGTTATCAGAAATGTTGCTGGGATTTGAAGTAATCATATCGACCTGACTCAGCCTTTTCCCTTCTCTGACTCAAAAAAGGATATTTTTTACACTCTTTTAGACAGAAAGATTTCTTCCTCACATATAACAAGTTGCCAATCAAGCACATTTTATTACATACTGATGCATCTTGGAATTTCTTGCACATCGATCTAAAAAAGAAGGCAGTGTGAAGTCAGTCTCAAATGCCAAGCACTTGCTATTCCTCCTCTCTTACTTTGAAGTTCAGGGTATTTTCAGTTCTTCAGAGGTGGTGTTATCATTACATGCTGAACAAAAAACCCTCAAACCACCTCTGGTGGATTGTCATGGATCTCTGTCTTTTTTTGTTAAGTCTTGTGTAAAAAAGTGAAAATAGCAAAGGGTTGCAGAAAGGTTTTCTAAAAGTGTTACAAACTCATTTCCACACTAAGATATGTATACTATCACATGTCAATAGATTATGTCTACATCTAAACCAGCTTTAGCTATACCAGTAGTGAACAGGATGTTTCCTATCGCATCAAAATTACTTGCTGTACTACTAAAAAGTGTTAAGAATAGAGTAAGTTTCATCCAGCTCTAGGACTTTCAACAGAGGTCAGTTCCCACTGCCTTCCTCATTGAATTTCAAGTTGTTGGTAAGTAATTTCCTTATTCATGAAGATGACTTTCTGTGCTGCTAACACCTATTCAGTTGTGGTTTGGAGAGCTTCTACACTGTACCCTTCAGTTATCTAGAAATCATGACTCTAGGGAGACACAAAGAGAATAGGGGTAGGTTCCTCAAGGAAAGTATGCTCTGTTGTCTGCATCTCATCTCCATCCAGTTTCTGCCCTTGTGAAACAGGGCTTCTCCAGGCCTTCATTTGGTGTGGTCTCACCTGAAGGGTGGAAAGTCTCATGTCTGAGCAGGTGTTTATCTCTGTGCATGCAGGAGAGTCGGTTACACTCATGTTTGCCCTGGTCTACACCCTAAACACAGTCAGTCTGGTCCTTATGGTATTAGCACAGTAAGTTGTTGAGAGCACATAATTTTCTTATCCCTCACCTAATGCTTTTGTGCACAAAGACATTAGAGTGAGTCTAGTTTGATACACAACAAAGTTACTAACAGTTACAAATCAGGGACATGTAAAAGTCATACACTTGATACTGACACGTGGTTAGGCTGTGCGTCTGTTGAAGTGAGAGTAGTCATTGGAATCATTGGGGAACTAACTGAACACTGCTCTGTCAAGGGATGTTGGTTGCAATGGGAAGCTGATAGACAAGCAATATAAGGTTAAGATAAAAAGCTACTAGACAAGTTCCCTGCTCTTGCCACATTTTCTTGAGGTTCTTTCTGTCCTGAATGAGATACATGTAGTCTTTTCTTTGTAGGTTATCCCACAACAAAATACAACTACTATCTAAAGTTTTAGTAAAACATTCCACATCCTCTAAAATAAGCTTCTCCATATAACTTAGGTACTATGATTTTTTAAAAAGTCTTTTACATAATTTTATGGCAATATGGAGAGTAAGCACTCACATGAGTAAACACTCATGTTTAATATAAACTGAACCCAAACAAATGGCTGGATAACTGTTTGATGCTATGAGAATTAAAGAACTCAGCCTTAAAGCACTTATAATTTATTAAACAATGAAGAACCTGTATATGATAACTACAAGATAGTACTGATACAGGACTAAAGTGACAGAATGGTTAACAAAGGCCAGTCTCTCCATATAAGAATATTATTTTTAGTGCGGCTACATGTTTAAAATTAAAGGAAAAATGTCTTATTGTATTTCCATGCTCTAAAAAATAAGGAAGAGAGGTGGTTCAAATATGTATAAAAACAACACTGATGTGTTTGACATAAAATATTTTATAGCTTTATTAGAAAAAAATGACAAAATTGTTAAGATTTCAATTAGTATGAAATATTTTTCAAACAAGTGTGTTTGTTCTAGAATATCAAACCCAGTTACTTTGTTATGTAAACCTGAGCTATACTAAAGAGCATAATAATTTATTTTATTTTTTTTTCTAAACTTAGATATGTGTGTACTGTTTCTTAGTCCATAAAATCTGCAATAGCTAATTTTACCAGCCACATGAGAAAATGCCTGTAGTCTCCTCTGGGAATCTGACTGGTCCCTTGATTTCTGATAAACATAGGAGTGATAGAGTTCTATCTTCCTCACCCCCAAAAGAAAAGGTTGATTTGTATTTGATAAATCAGGGGGATGATCCTTCATTGACATTGTGCTTGTGATTCATACTTATACTAAGAGGTATTTAACTCTTTCTGTGATCTTATGGAGATATATGAAACTATGCAGATTATTTCTATGTACATAGAGCACAAATAAATGTATAAAAAAAAAGCGTCAATCAGCTTTCCACAAAGTCTCCATTTATTTCCATTGTTTTTTAAAAATGTTTGAAGTTGTTTCAATACAAAACCTGTTAAAAAAACCCCAAACAGATCAGAGCTATGTGTCAATGTAGTGGTTTGAGTCTGTAATCTGGCATAATTTTTATCTTGTGCAGAGGTTTTTTGTTGGGTTTTTTTTTTTGTTTGTTTGGTTTTTTTTTGTTTTTTTTTTTTGTTTGCTAGCAATAATTTCCTGGCCAATGCACCAAAAATGTTCTGGTTTTAGTAGCATATAAAATGTCTATGCACTTGCCAGAACTACTTTCTTATCTCTTGCTGTGAGATAGGACCAGGAGAAAGAGCAAAACAGGCCCAAAACTTCAGAGGAACTAAGAAAACCTTTATTGACAAATTAAACTGGCTTATAGAAATCAGAATGAAACCTTTAAATCACTTATCTTCCCCCTTAACACTCTTTTTCCTTTCCCACCAACACAACAATGTAGAGGACAAA
>VWZN01008986.1:859-12118 GCA_013396955.1 Regulus satrapa
TTTTTAAACATGTAATTGATTCATAAGGAATTACATTTTGAATAATGAGTAATATCAATTGTTAACCATTTATGCTCACTGAGACTCACTGAAAAGAATGGCAAAACCATCAGTGGTTCTATGGTACAAAATAAAATATGTCAATTCATAATTTTTAAAAATATTGCTCCTATTCATTATATTCTTCAGATTGGAATTCAGGGTATTTCTTCTTCTGCTACCATATTGTAGATGTGGAAACTGGAAATTTAGGTATCCAGGTTCCAAGAGCATAGAAATTCTGTAGTTTAAAACACTAAAAGACAGAGTAAGGATTTTTTAAATGCTAGCTGAATTGCAGTGTTGGCTTTTGAGTCAACTTCTTGTACTATAGGTAGGAGAAACATGATCCCAGAATTCTAATTGGACTGAAATATGGCTGCTGGTCGCCTCTGTAAGAAACAGTGCTGTGAGAGCTTTACACTAAGCTTTACATGCTAGTGTAAATAGCGTGATAGTCATTGACTGGCATGAAACCACTCAAAATGTTAGGCAGAAGTTAGCATTATCTGCTAGATATATGTGGTCTAGGAAGTCACTGTCTCTGTGAAGATAAAACCTAAGTGGTTGCTGTAATTATTAAAGTCATTATTAAAGCACTGAATTTGGTCACTAGTTTTTGAAAGTTGTTGAAGCCAATGCTTTTAGCTCCAGAAAAAAAAATTTTAAATTACATACCTGGACCTGGATGAAATGCTCTCCATCTTTAGAAGTGAAGTTGGGTGAAGTGCAGATGTTACAGCAGTGCTGTAATTTCCGTACAGTCATTTACAGTACACTAACTCACATAGGTAGTTGTAATTCCATTGACTTTGAAGATAAGTATTATAAGAGAACATTTTCTGAAACAAGGTTTATAAAAGCAAATACTGATATATTCTATAAGGAAACATCATTTAGTGGTGGGCTGAATTTGACATCCAATGCCTTTCTTGTCTATTGTGTTCAGGGAAAGATAAATTCTGTTCATAATTGAAAATCTCTGGCAAGTTAGATACCAGCATTATACCAACATTTTTGAAAAGATATGGATAGTTAATTAGTTTCTGTTTTAAATTGAATGTGTTTGTGTAACAGATTTCAATAAGAATGAAAGGGAAAATATCTAGATAAAATTATGAATAAGTGAAATCTGTTCTCTGCCATGTCTGAGGTACCACTGAGTTGAACCACTGCTCATCATGAAATTCCAATCAAAATGCAGATAAGTTTGGCCTAAACATAATAAAGTGTTGCTATGTTTCTAGAACTGTAAAGAGGACATTCACTGGCGAAGAGGCTGGAGACTGTCAATTTATTTTACAGCTAGTTTAGGTATTTCAAGTCAAATGAGTGGTGCTGCTTGTAACAAAGCATCTGCAAAGTGTGTTGTCTTGACATTGATATTCTGTTTTCAAGAAGTTTGATGTCAACACAGCTGTGACTTACTACTTTAAGCAACCTTCTCAACTGGGAATTAGATAAAATACTTTTAATTTGGGCATGAGGTTGGGTGAGAGTACTGGGATGGGAGTATAATTTCAGATGCTATTAATTTTCATAAAATAACATTTGTGTGCTTTGTCTTGCCAGATACTCTACAATGCTTTTCCTCATTTCACGTGCCAGGCTGTTTTTATATTATCATTTCCTTCTCTGCTGTGTTTATCTTTTCTGAAAATGGTGAATGTAAGCTATTACTGACTGGGTGGGTGGCACACATTTTCACAGTAACTTTTAAAACACAGAGCAAGCATTTTATTTGGGTTTTAAAAACCACTGAGAGAACTTAATGCAGCTGCTTTCATGGCATCAAAGTGAAGCATGTAAAAATCTCACTTTCTATTCTAAATAACCTTAGGGCTGTTGAGTCAGATATTTCTGGGTTGACGTGTTTTGCACAGGAGTGACAGTGGCATTGAGTATATATAGTAAATACTAGTGTTCCACTGAATCTCTTCACTCTTTCATGAGCTTCACAGGGTACTCATCCTTAACAAAATGTCAAGTTAAAACATGTCACTTTGCCATAGTTAAAATTACTTTCTTGTTTTTAATCAAAAAGCAACTCTTAATGGGCTGTTTTACTGTAGGCAGTACGGAAAGGAGCTTTCCAGTTTAGCAGCAAGTGGTTCCTCTGACCCACTATTTGCTGTCATTTCTACTTCTCATCCAGCAGTGTGAAGGAGGTTACATGATTAAAATCTGAGCATGTTGAATCAGGGTGCTGGTGCTTCATACCCTACACCAAATATAATTAATCTTTTTAGGGAAAGCTAAGGCTTTTTTAATGCACACCTTTCTAAGCTATTTAGGAGTAGTCCTGAGTTTCCTAGGAACTTTATCTGTGATATCTCTTGATGGGAGATACTGCTGATACTGCCGATAGTAAAGGTGATTTGTAGTACAGTGCCTCTTTGATTTTAGTTTTTCCAAACTCAGGATGAATTTAAGATGAGAGGTGCCATATATTCAACATAATCCTTGGATCATATCCTCTGAAGTAGAAGGCTTTCTTAACCTGTGTTAGTCAGACACTCAAGCTGTACAGGTTCAGAGAATTTAGTTCGTATTCTTTTTAAGACTGAAATGGCTCTTCAGTTTCTAGGCTAGCTAATAATCTTCCTCTTAACTGTGCTGTACATATCGCAGATGGTGCTTGACAGACTAGTCAGTGTCTCAAAGGTCACCACAACACTATTAGCTAGATCACTATGCCCTTTGTTTCTTGAGGATGCTTCTGCTACAGTACTTATTTATTGAAAAAAAATTACTGGAGTAAACTTTGGGGTTTGTTCAAAAAGGAAACCTTAACCACTTCTCTCCTCACCAACAAGTGCTTCAAATATGGAGTTGTTTGTTGTCAGTGAAGTGCTCTGAAATTTAGCATTCTGCTAATACAGGTACGATCGGTGGTCTAATTCTGTTCTTTGCTGTTATTTTGTGTGAAGACGCAACACTAGGACTGACTGATATTTTAAATATTTGTCATAGCTGCCTTTTAGAGCTCTCATTGCATTTTGAGGGCTTATTTCAGCACCTGATAAAGAATAATATTTAAAGCCTTCAAGAAATTCTGGTGTCCAAAGCCGTATGTGTTCATTCAGTGTAGTTTGAAAACAGTGAAATGACAAAAGAGTGTTTTAAAAGCAAATAGGAAAAAGTGAGGCTTTAAACACCATTGTTGTTGCTTTATTGAAATATTTACAACCATAGCCATAAAAATCAGCACACCTTTGTCATAGCTGCTGAAATATAAAGTGAAAAATCTCATTTCTGTTTTGGGTAATGCATGTTTATGAATGTATTTTATAGAAAAAATTTATTTCTTCTGCCTTGCAACTAAAAGTCTGCACTTATGTGTTATATTACTGAAGTAATATGACTTTACAAGGCCAGGCTCTGATTTGGAGAGATAACTTTGAAAGTCCAAAGCTACTTTTTAAAATCTGAGACAAAGACACTTCCTGAGGCAAGTTCATATATACTGTTAATATAACTTACAATTTTTTGCTTCAACTGATTGTGCAATGTCAGACTTAATTTTAAAGTTCTTTCACAATATATGACAGATGTGTTACTTTTTCTTTTACATTTAAGAAGTCAAGTGAAAGCATGGTCTCACAGAATTGTCTCCTTGAAATATTTTGTAGTCATTTGTGCATTATTATTTGTAATAGATGTTCAGGTGTGCATATCCTTCACTTTCTTGGTGGGCAGTTTAATTTAAGTATTTTGAATGTTTTATTTCTGTAGTCTCCTTTTTTCCTAATTAATTACATTTGATAGCAGCTGAAACTCCATTTTCTATTAAAACATTGTTTTAATTTGGTTTATTTTTTTAGGCTAGCAATAGGAATTACATTTGTCTGTCAGTCAAACAAATACTCAGAAAAGACTTGAGCTCTTTATGGGATTTCCATTGGTTTTTGGGTAGTTAAACTATTATTAGAATTTAACAATATATTGTGAAGTGAGCAGTACCATCCTGGATGAAAGAAATTTCTTATATACTAAAAATAAACTGAATACAATGGACATAATTTCCAAACAGAAACACAAATGTTCTTTTGTAGTACATGATCTTTGTCATACAGGGAAGCATGCTGTCGAAATGATTTTTTATTTATATGAAATGTACTTGAAAAAAAGCACATTCATTTAGCTAGCAATTCTGTAAATATTTTTAAACTACTTTTCCAGTGTAGGAAATTTCCATTTTAATTAGATTGCTACAGGTTAATAGAGGGATGGGAGAGATGCTGGAAGTTAATTTGTATCCAGGCAAACTCAGCTAATTTCTTATATCTTTATACTGCTCTATCTCCTTTTCCATCCTATTACTTCTAAATTTCAAGATTCCAGGAATATCATAAAATACTTAATATTTCAAAAATATTCAGTCTTCACACAACTATTTGAATTGCCATTTCTTAGTGTCCTTGTCCCCACCCCCCGCCACCCAGCTGTCACTAACAGAGGAAAAGGACTGGGGGGAGGGAATGAGGGAGCCCTGCTAAAATCGTGTCACGTAGCACTAATTCATCTGCTCTCATTAGAGTGAGCGAGGGACAGCAGTGATGGCCAAGAGCTGCACTCCACACATGACACACGAACAGTTTGGGGAATAGAAAATTGCTTTCTCAGGAAGCCCAGCCAATTAAGGACTTGACCATATTGAATGTCAAGTGTTAATTTAGGTTTTTCTTCATTTTCCCAGTAGTAATGCGGGTCCTGTGATGAGCAAATACATGTCAAGTAAAAGTTGATTGCATGAAGGACCTGGGTATTATATGTCACTGACAAGTCACAAATGTACTCTAGTCTTTTAACCCCTTAGGTGAGTCCAGAAAGGAGGGGAGGGGAGTAGCAGAGGGGGATTAAATGTACTATAATGATAAGAATAGATAGCTTATATTAAGGAGAAGTCTGGATGGGACAGACAGGATTAGAGATTTGTGCAAGAAGCTAGGATGCAGACTTTCTGCAATCAGTGCACATATGTGGTACCTTTCTGGTTTATAATTAATAAACAGACCTAAAGACCCCCTCAGGATCCTTTCAGGTTTTAAACAAGCCTATGAAGCATGCATGTTGTATCCTTCATAAGGTTTCATGCAAGGAGAAGGAAAAGAGGGACACAGTGCCAAAAATATGAAGTGCTCCTTAAGGGGTTTCTGTTTTGAAAGAAAATAATTTTGCATTCTTCATGGAAAAGAAAATATGTATTTCCAAGGTCTTTGTTTTTAAAAAAATAACTGGAAAGAAAAGACAAAGCCCCCATGTGAGAGAATGAAATTATGAAACATTTTCCTGTCAAAACTGGATTTATTTTCCAGCTTGTGTATTTCTCCAGATTAATTTCACAATTATCAGAAACCCCCTGAAAGGCCACCTACCCTTATCTTATGTGGTACCTGCCTCTACTAGGGAACCAAGGGATAGGAAAGGCAGTAGTACTGAAGTCCATTTAAGTGAAGTAGCATTTCCTTTTACTAGATGTGGATACTTATGTATCATCTATAGCATCTAATTTCCATTCATCAGCATATTATTAACATATGAATGTTCTGAAAATAAGAGAGTGTCTGTTTCTATTGCAATTGTATAATTGACAAAAAAACATCCTACAACAATATAGGTGTTATGTAGTACAAATGCAAGGAAATTTAAATGACAACTATGCAAACATCTAGAAACTTGTCCATCCCTATTTAATCTGAAATGCTAAAAGCCACTTAAGCTTTCCAGGAATTTTTAGAAATTATTTTATCTTCCTAAATTTTGTTTTGTTTGTTAATATCTAATCTACAGATGGGTAACTGTTTGGAGCTGGTCAGAAAACACTATGTCTTTGTGTTTAATATTACTGAGCTGATCCTAATTAGTGCATGTTATGCCTATTGCTCCTTTGGCTTTCGCTTCCCTGCGTTACGATGAAGATATTTAGGTGGCAGGGTACACTACCACTGTCTATGAGGTATTTTATCTTATTTTACCTTTATTTATTTTATATTTTGTGCCAATAGACATAAACCAGACTTTATTCTCATGCAGGTAGATAAATACATTATACACAACCCAATAAATACATAATCAAAAAAGAAATAAAATTTGAAATAGACATCTTTTCCAGACAAAAGCAATTTAGGTTTGATCTGTGTTTTCTGGATTGACATTCACTTCCCTATGTGTATGAAATGTTGCTGTCTATGTAATTAAACACATCTTTTGTTAGCAATCAGTTTCAAGAATCTAACCTCTAGACAATCAGTAATACTTTTCCTAAAAGAGTTCCACTTCAAGTTAGCACAGAAACTCCTTATACATACATGCTATCTCAAAATAAACCCAACTTACTTCTCCCTCCCCAGCCTCCTCCTCTTTGTATTTCAGGTAGCATCTGTAGATCTCAGCTGGCATTTAGAACAGCATTTTAATCGTAGCAGCTTCTCTTCTGCTAGGTGTGCAGAGGGATTTCGCCAAGTTTCCTTAAACTAAATTCCGATGATGGCATCTCAGGTTGCTGATTCAAGATTTTGCTGCTCTGTGGTGTCACTTTTGACGGATGGTACCTAATGCAATCAGCCACCACTAAGGCAAGGCCTTAGTTTGACCAAAGGGTCCAAAGGAAAAAAAAGGGAAAAAGAAAAAAAAACCCTCCAGCCATCCACCCAACAACAAAATAGGGCAGATTGTTCCTGAATCGCTATTTCCCAATGCTTTAGCAGAAGATGCCTCCCTTTGCGCATGTTTTTGATAAATTTAAGAAGTCAAATCACTGACACAGATGGATAATCCAAGTGTATAGGGTGAAGAGTTATAAATTAACACATTATTCCCTCTTAATGTGAAATACTTGAGAATGCATTTTCTCGGTCCCCTGACATCTACTGAGTGAGGGCTCGCATTGTACTTTTCAAGTGGCATTGATTTGTTAAAGCGCTGAATTAGCATCTCAGGCCAGCTGCCTGTTCCACTGTTGTGTTCTTGGGTTCATTCTCTTTCTCTCTGCCTTGCTTCCCGCTGCCTTGGCCACACACAGGGCTTCAGCCTGCTTACCCCAGCTTTTCCCCTCTGTTATTTTAGCTAATCCGCACTCACCAAATGTGCCTTGCCGCACTCAGTAAATTAACGTATTTCTCATTGCATAAAGCCAATAATGTGCACATGTGTGTATATTCATGTGCATGCATGTGTAATATTTTTAGTTGGACTGGGGAAGGAATAAGCGAGGACTGGAGGGGAGAAGGTGCAAGGATAAATATATGCATTTACCAGCCTCATTCTCTATTGAAGTTACACATTGTTCTTGTATTTAGTTTGTGTTGTGATGGGGTCTTATGTACAGTAGCTGAGTCAAAGAGAAAAGAGAAAAGGAGTAATACATGTCAAGTCAGAAAAGCTATTGAAATGCAATATTAATCTGCTTACCTTATGTCTGAATTTAAGAACTTCTATTACTTTATCTAGTTGATCATTAGTGAATGCATGCTTGGATCTAAAGGTAGTTTGTGCTTACATGTTTGTATCAAAATACGTTATTTATAACTGTGGGTTTTTTAGTCTGATTGTAACTATCTGATTTAAAGACTTTCTCATTCCCATCCTTTATTTCCTCTCTCAGCCTGTCCATATTACTGCTGCAGTGCCATTCACTTTTATTATTTTCAATGCAACTTCCCATTTTATATTTTTCATGGTGGCACCTGATTTGTAAGCTTTGCCCTAATTGACTAAATTGCACTAGTAATATGTATGTTGCAGTAATGAATATTATGTACATTAAATTAATATTATATTTCATTTAAGGTAGTTAATAAAATGCTCATATTTTTATCTGTGGTTTTTTGGAATAGGTGAATGAGACTTCTAGAGTTGAGTAGTGCAATGACATTCTTGCGTACTGCACATACATTATTCCTGCACTATTTTGATTATCTTTTCTTTAGCATTGTTTCCTGCATGAGTTTAAGGTAATTTCCTTCGTGAGGTGTGCTTCTGATAATGGAAATTTCAGGAATAATCAACAAAAATTTTCCTTTTTGTCTTTTCTAGCATGACAAATTCTGTTGTTTGGGACACAGTGCTTCTGGAAAACATTTTCTTCTTGCAGGTTAATAAAGTGATACATTTTTCTAGGCATTTCTAGGCATAGGAAACAGAGTGTGACCTGTGTTTGAAGTCTCAGATAAACTGAGTAAGTAAGGTCACCTATTTTGTTAATATCTACTAGCCTAATCTTCTAATATACTAATATTCTAACTGCATAATATTTAGACTAATTAGGGTTAAGTTTTATAAGCATTATTTGATATTAACACAGTGAGATATTTCAACTGCATGGAAGTATGGATTAGGATTGTTGCCTATTTATATTTTTATCTTTCTATAGGTTTTGCTTCCAACACAAACCAAAGTATTTACTATTTATGAAATGTATATCAGTTTTCAAATAGAGAGTAAAATGTGTTCTTTGCCTAGAGATGCTTATATTCCAAACTCAACAGGCAAAGATCAAGATAATTTCCTGTCTGAGCAACCAGTCCAGATTTCATAGAGTTATATTCTGGTGAATAGCAGCAGTATTAGATTTATGGCTTCATAGAGGTGAGGTGAGGTGATTAAACAACTTTTGTCTTTTAACTGTGCTGTCAGAGGTGAACTGAAAGCACCGACAGAATAGAAATAGAAGACGCTAGGTCTTCCAGTGTTTTGTCTGTAGCACATTATTACTTTCTTCAGAGTAAAGTGCAGTGTCGGCATTGCCAGTGTAACTTCGTGCAGGTGCAAAGGACAGACCAAGTGTGCCCTGCTGTATTAGCTTTATGTAAACTTGAGGTGCTGTAGTGAATCTGATACATTTTGGATGCAGACAGTTCTATTTCTGTTTTTTAGGCAAAGAGGGTCTCTACATAATTGTAAACTGTTTAATTGTGCAAGAGGCACACTTAGCTTAGGGGCCCTACAAAAATTAATGCTATGTAGTGCTCTTACATTAGTGTCAGCTAAGGCATAATTCATGGTGGTTTTTGCAGAAGATTCTGGATGCTGTTTGAAGAAAAGGTGAAATCAGGGTAAGAATCTACAGAAGGACCAATGAAGAAGTGACCAGCTAGAAATAAAACTACTCACAATACAGATACCAGAAGCTGAAAGAGATCATTCTCCCTTCACTGTCCCAAATTTAGTTCAAATCTGTGTTATCTGATCTTTCATATCTGCAAGTTATATCATGGATTATATTAAAGCTGCTAGAAGGACACATACCATCTTGCTATAGAAAAAACTGTAAGATATTTGGCAATTGTAGCAGTCATGTACTTGAGTAAGTGACACAGGTTTTCAGGAGGCACTTACTTGAGGCATGGAGCAGTGTCCTGATTGCAGCTTCCAGTCTTCACTAGGATTATTCCTTGCACTGGTTGAATAGAAACTTCAGTGATTGCTGTGCTCATGCCTTCTATTCTGTCACATAAGAAATCTACATGGTCGTATCAGACTTTAAAATTTAACAGGAAGACAGTAAAGGAATGAGAAAATGTGGATAATTAACTGTGTCTGTAAGTAATCTGACTAGAAGCAAGGCCAAAGTGGTCATTCCATACAATGAAAAAAAAAAAAAAAAGCACTTTACAAAAAAGACTTCTGTTCAGTCTTTATATTACTTTTATGAAAGACACATTAGAAGCTGAACTTAATAGAATGAGTAAGCTACATGCA
Organism: Regulus satrapa; assembly: GCA_013396955.1. NCBI lineage: Eukaryota > Metazoa > Chordata > Aves > Passeriformes > Regulidae > Regulus > Regulus satrapa. Next base: position 10,601 of record VWZN01008986.1, read on the forward strand.
TTTGACTGGAGTACATATACATATACATATACATATACATATACATATACATATACATATACATATACATATACACACATACATATATTCCCATTTTCAAGTTATCTGAAAGCACTTAAGGGAAATAAAATCCATGTTATATAAATCTGTGTCATAGTACTTTATATCTTGCCGAAGCTGGTACCCAAATAGAGAATTCAGTTAATTCCTTGAGTACTATAGTGAAGTAGAAACTGAATTTCCACATGATACAACAGTTTGTAATCAAAGTAACTGATTTGTCTCTGTAGTGAAATTAGTATGAGATATTGCTATTGCTCCACAATTAAATTATTCTGTCATTTAATATATTTGTGCATCATTTTTTGCTCAAGGTGCCAGGATCACGTTGGGTTCCTAGTAAGAGGAACAATTCATAACTAAGGCTGCTAAGTAATAAAAAATTATGAAAGACAGGTTGAACTGCAACTTCTTTGTCAGACTCATCTACATTTTAGTTATTGCACTCCACAAACCTTTATTCAGTAACTGTGATTCTGCACCTGCCTTCTAAAATGAATGTCAGTGGTGTCAGGCCACGATCTGATTCCACAACCCTTAGTGACTTGAAATAGATGAAGGCATGCATATTGACTAAGTTTTCAGGTTGAGGCCCTGGTCTAATGTCATGATGGAAGGATGAAAGAAAGGAGTGCTGGTGGCCAGGCTTCAGATAAAGAGTCTTTGGTATGACCCGCATAATTTCCTGAACACACTGTGTGAATATCTGTGTGGGAGTCAAAGGGGATAGTTGATGGAAATAGCAGAGTTCACGTAGCAGTCTTTCTGTGACAGTTCCGTACCCAGAGCAGGCAGCCATTTTCTAGCCTGTCAAGTAAAGGCGAGTTTCTTCCAGAATTATGCATTTGTATGAATGTTTCCACTAATTTTTTCCTGGGAAGAAGTCTGTATTCAACCCCTTGGGAAGACTTTCATGCAGATGGTGATATGGGAACCTCCCTAGCCAGGCCCTGGCAACGAATAAACTTCTTCTTCCAGGTCTTTGGAGGAATAGAAGAGTTGTACTAGTTTGATACCTCAGCATCCAAACCCCATGAACTCAGTAAAGACTGTCATTTCAGATGCTTCTCCAGAGATATGGGAACCTGAACAAGCAGCCAGAAAACTTTTAACTGAAGATGTGAATTCACTTATTTGCTGCCTTTTCAGGACTCTGCAGCTGTCTCCTCTGGCATTAGCTGCTGGCATTGGTTCCAAATCCTAAATAGCAAAAGATTCTTGTTGTTGCGGAGGAGGAGTCAGACAGGCACCCAGATGTTAATTCTCTTGCAACTTCTATTGCATTTTTGTTGGTGCTAAATGTCCATCCTCCAGCAAGGAATTAATGTGATTTATATTTCTCAAAGATACTACCTTAGCTTTTCAGTTCCAAGGAGTCCATTCTCTTTCTTCAGACCACTATCTTACTTTCTCTGTTTTTTTGGTTTTTTTTGGTTTTTTTTTTTTTTTTTTTTCCAA
>VWZN01008992.1:6527-25747 GCA_013396955.1 Regulus satrapa
CTAGTGAGGAATATAATTACTGTTATGCAACATTTTCTTCATGCTGATTCAGGATAAATCTCAAGTATCTTAGAGATTACTCTGGAAAATTGGAAGCTTCGGTCAGTATAAAGAATATTTCAAAGTGCAGTGCAGGATTTATATATTTTCAAGTAGGTCTCTGGAAAATAATTCCAACTGCTTATCTTCTGCCCAGTTACACTGAAAAATGACCTTAACCTTTAGTACTCAGTACTTTTGAGTAGTGCATCCATAGTGATGCAACTAAAATGTATGATCTTGTNAAGAAGCCTAGGATGCATGTGAAGCATTAAGCTGCAATACTGAAGCCAAAGTTGCAAAATAGAGTAATATCTAGAGTGGTGCTTCATCTCTTTGGGTTAATATCCCTCACTGAGGATATACATCACAGTAATGAAGCTGATAGAACTCAATTTGCAGTTGAGTGTTGAGGCTGTCTTGAGTGTTTCTTCCTGCCTTCGTACTGTTTCTCTAAATCCCAGTTTCAAAAATACCTATCCTAATTTCACTTCTGTTCTCAATCCAGTGGAAGGTAAAGCCTTAGTGGGCAAGATATCTTTGATATACAGAGATTAGTGACTTATGACCTGTAGGATGTCAAATAAGATCAGATTGCTTTCTGCTAAGCTCCTTGCTGCATCTTGAAGATTTGCTATGCATTAACCAGTTTCCAGAGGTTAATCAAAGCTTCAGCAACACTGGGGAGCTTGTGGTTATTCCTTTGCTCTGTGGCTCTGTGCCTGCAAAGCCTGAGGAGTTCATATGGATGGCAAAGGTGATAGCAGTGCACTGCAGAAGTTTTTCAGCATGTGGTACCCAAACAGAGTTCCAGAGGTGGGAGCTGGTGTGGCAGGCGTGTGGCAGGCTCTGCATGGCAAGGGGAACCCTTTGTTCTGAGAAGGTGGCACACCCTTACATTGCTAGAGAAATATGCCTGGGACTGTGTTCCGTTTCCATGTTGTTTTCTGGTGTATTCTAGACATTTACAGTCTAACGGTCAGTGAGATGAGAAATAGAAATACCTTTCTATCTAGGTTTTGGTTTTTTGTTTTTTGGGGGTTTTTTTTGGGTTTTTTTTTTCTCTAAAAGCTCTAGAAGCTCTCAAAGCTGCAGTCACTTTGGGACATTTAAAATTGGCAGGGACAAAGCAGTTGCAACAACACTTTCAGGGAATAATTCTTCAGCATTTTTAAAACAAGCAGACAGTCTTTATGATGCTGCTCTCCTGCCATNAACTACTAAGTAAGTTGGGGGGTAGTGAAAGAAAACTGTGATAGACAGTATGAACCAGAACATTTGATGTTTTCCTTTTATGGGAGCACACTTTAGGTTTCTCTTTCCTTGAAAATGATGGGTGATTGTATTGTAGACTGTCTTCTTAGTCATGCATATCTGCCTAAATATGCAGTCATTTTCTTGATGTAAGTGAAGACTGATTTCTTCAGTGATTTCAGCAGGACTCTAAGTATTGCCTGTTTCTTAATTCTTGGACTATAGGTTGCTTTATCTAGAGAATTTATTTTATTGTCACCAAAGAATGAGTCTAACTAATACTTAGTGAAATGACCGAATTAGATTTTTTTTTTTTTTAAATTTTATTTAAAAGGCTAATAAGGACATTTTTGCATCTCTGTTGACTCAGAATACATATTTCATGGAAACTGATTTTATCTTGGTAGAACAATTCTGAGGCAAATTGACCTAATTTGCATTAGACATCAAAGAACAAAGTAAAATAGACTGGCCAGGTTAAAGTTTTGAAAGGGTAAATTTAATACAGTTAGACTTCAAATTAATCCATCCCGTGTATTTCAAAGACCTGGAAAATCAATGGGTTCTACTATGAAAATTCTTTCTTTGTCTTTGTTTTTAATGCTATTTTCTGCACCCATTCAAAGACTAATTATTTTTAATTCTTTTTCTAGCTGTTTTAACAGCAGAGCTGTGAAAGGATGAAAGGGTCCCCCTGCACCCTCTTCCCATTTTAATTTCTCTTTCATAAGTCTTAATGTACTTGCTTAGTATCATTTGTGTTATGTCGATTTTCTTTGCCATATGCTCTGTACGTTGCAGACAGTGGATTTGATATGAGACTCCACCAGCTGGGCTGCACCCAACCTGTGCTGGCAGGGTTATGTAAGCTCTGACTGCTGAGGGCTTTGTGCAGCTTTCCTTCATCTCGCCAAGAGCTTATTCCAGCCTGCCGGCAGGTCACCCCTGGGGAGGTGGGTCTGTGCTGCACTCTGACACCCGTGTCACATGAAGTGCCTGACCGTGGCCCTGCAGGACGCCCTGAGCTGCTGCTGCTGCTGCCACGCAGGCGATGGCAGCCCGAGCGGGTGAGTGCTGCTGCTTCTGGCCCAGCCTGGGGGTCCTCCCGGGTCAGGCTGTAGCAATCCTGCATGCAGGAGGGTTAGCTTGTTCTGGATCATGGAGAGATCTTTTAGGGGTAGACCACAAAACAGGGCACACCAGTATTTTTTTCCTCTATTTCTCTTCTCTGATTTTGGCAAGAAGGAGGTTGGACTAAATAAATGTGGGAGGTTGCTTAGATCTATAATTTTGTGCTGCAGTGACCTGTGCTGAATAGTGCTCAGTCAACAGAGCTGGCAATGGACTGGTCAGATAAAAGCCTTGAGAGATCATGTTCCATCAGGTTCCAAATAATTGTGTTTGTCGTTAGGGGTCCATTCAGAATGACTGTGGGGTCAATCCAAAAGATGAAGGTTTCAGGCTTTCCACTGAGGTTAGGGAACACTTCAGTAAGCATCCACCTCTATTCTGCTTCAGTATGAAGGGCTTCGGCTTATTAAAGTTCTAAATAAGTTGCAGAGTCCCCTGTCTTTTGATCTAAGTTACAGTTGTAGAATTAAGAGTTAGGCTAGATGCAGGCTAGAGTTAATGTGTTCCAGTGTAGAAGAGTATTTTTTGGCTGGTCTTTTTTTCCTTTTTATACCAGAATTTCTTGGGTTGGGTTTTTCGTGGGGTTTTTTGGTCTTTTCGTTGTTGTTGTTGTTGCTGTTTGATAACAGCATGTAGAACAGGCATTTTATTGTGAGGAAAGAGTGAGTACAGTACAGCTGTTTGTTATCTCTTCCTGCTTCCCTTCTTGGTGCTGTAGCCAGTAAGGGAGGTTTTGCACGGAAGCTTTAAAGTGTTTATGTTCCATTTCAGCCAGGATTGCTGCATTTGTTAATAATTCCTATGTAGGAAAACAATGCCATGTCTTAGCTAAGAACAATAGAACGATTTCTATTGATAAAGACCCTTAAGATGATGGAGTCCAACATGTCATGGTTTGACAGTGCAATGAAGTCCTCCCCGCGCCTCTGCTCCAGCTTGGATTTACCCATAGTCTGCAATGCCTTAGGGCTGTACCTGCTTCAAGTGGAGCCGTATCTCTGAGCCACAGTCTCCTCAGGGCTGTACCTGCTGCAGCCTGGGTTTACTCTATGGCAGTCCAGCACAGGTTTACTCAGGCACAGTCCTTTGAAGTGTCCCTGCTCCATGCAGCCTGCATGGGCCATAATCCCTCCGGAGGGGTACCTGCTGTGTCACAGCCACAGCTACAGCCACAGAGAGGAACCTGCTCCCACTGTCTGCAGGTCACAGCCCCTTCAGCACGAGTTCAGGCCGGAGCTCCAGCCGGTGCAGTGCAGCAGCACAGAACTGGCAGTGATGCCCTGCCCACCTGCCAGCTTGAGGTCTTTGCTGTGGCTGTTGTCAAAGCATTCCCAGGCACAGCAGGAAGATGATAAGAATGATGTTCTTCATGTCTGGTTTTCATCAAACATAAACCGGCAAACTGAATGTTGTGCCAGCTAACAGTAGTAATTCTGGGATATGTGGAAATGGGTGGCATATGGGCCTGGGCAGAGAGAGCATTTTCTGGAGATTCTCCATGGTCAGTGTCCTTTTAGCATTTCCTCCTACCTGAGCTGGGAACATACAGGTCTGTGTTCAGCCTGTAACCATGCTGTATTTTGTACATTGAACAGTAGGGTTGGGTTGGGGGGTGGTGTTTAAACAGTTCATATGAAGCTCTGAGGCATATTTTATTTAGTCATTCTGTTTTCTGGCATTCACAGGCTGAGAGGGCTTCTCATGTAAATAAAAAAAAATGTGCTCAGGACAAACCTTAAACAAATGTTGACTTCCTTTGGCCATGGCAGCCATAGACTCAATATTAGTTGAGCATAAGCACAGAAGTAGCTATTACTTTTCCTGTGGTGTCTGTCTGCACGGCAGAGCTTTTGTGTTACCTGTAGTCTGTGCTACAGGTCTTGCAGGACTGTTTTGCTGAGCTCTAATCTCTTGTAGAAGGTCTTCTATACACAGGAGTGTACTGGGTTGTTGGTACTTTCCTGCAACAACTGCACATTCAAAATTATGATTAAAAAACAGGGTCAATATTTTTCTAGCAGATGAGTTAAAAAAAAAAAAAATCCCTGCTACTTTAAATTCAGTTTTATTCCAGAGCTGGCACATTGTACATATAATCTATTAAACAGGAGACACATGGTTCTTCAAGGGAATTTAAAACAATTTGAACTAACCCCCTGCCCTAGGGAAATGCCTTAAAAATCCTCGTTGTCTCAGACTAGACAGCAGAGGGACTGAAAAGGGAATGCTAGTGAATGAGTTGCAATATCCAGTGACATCCTCATTAAAATCACCTGGTGTTCTGACAGTTTGAGTGGTAGGAGGACCTCCAGGTAATTTCTTTCATATTCACTTTAATTGGAGCTGCAGCAGTTTAAGCATTCAAAGCTGAGTGGATTTTTGCCTCTCGGAAAGACAGATTTAATGAAAGAGACCAATTTGCCAAACACAGTGCTTGGAGCACTGGTCTAGCTGCTTTCATGTGCTCCATTCAAATTTTCTTAAAACCAGGTCACCTTTTATCTATCTGTCAAGATAAGATTTTAGGAACCAAAGTCTGTATATGCAGTGATCTCTTTCTTGGTTTAATTCCTTTTCTCTTCATTCTCAACTTCCTTAGAGTTGTGATACAGGGTTTAAACTGCACCTGTAGCTGAAGCCTGGGGGTACTTAGTGGTTTTTAGAACAGGAGGAGAACGTCAGTTTGAACAACTGTGTTAGGCCAGCACTGGTCTTAAAGGATTGATACATTTGTTCACTCTCCTGTGTTGCTTTTTACAGCAGTTTTGTCTTGGTTTTCTTTTGCTTGCTTATTTTGTTTTATAAAGTGATTATTTGGTAGATAAATTCTTGTGCAGTTCTTCTGGTAACTGGTCAGCCCGACTGGAGAGAAAAAAAAAAAAAAATTGCTGGTCCTTCATTTTGTTTGCATCATTCCTGATGTCCTTGTTTTTCCCTCCTCTCTTGAAATTATTTTCTTTTACAGTATTATTTTCTTTTACCCTTTTGTATGATATCAGGATAGATTTTGATTACAGGAAGGAATGTAGTCCATAAATAGATGGTATATATACAGCTAACACCAGGAATACTGAAATAGCTCATCTCAAGAAACAGGGAAAACCTAGCCAGCTGGCCAAGTGCCAAGAGGTTGCAGGGTTGACAGTTACATGCCAGGCCTGAAAGGGAGATTAATGGTTGGCTGTGCTCTAAAAAAGAGCATGTTGAGCCTCAGGAGAAATTCTGCAGGAGCAAATTCAAGAAGAGACATGTGCTGATGCCTCAGTGGAATTTTGCCTTTCTCTTGACTCCTCTGTCCCCACAAGTTTCTGGCATTCTCATATGGTTTGTCCTGTGATCCGCACGGACTGGGCTAGCTGACTTGTGTGTCTTGATGGAATGTATTCAGGAAGGGCTTGTATGCACAAGTCTTGTTTGAAGGAAATCCTTCTTACACAGTCAAATCTTCTCTGTACAGCCGGTTAATTGCAAGAGCATTGATAATTTTTGCAGGAGATGGTGGTAGTTCTGTGTTTCTTCTTTTGCAGGAGCAGAATTGTCCATACCTGCCACTCTGGAGGTTATAGCCATAAGTTACAGCTATTCTTTGGTGGTGAGGATGTGACTGCCCAACTAAAGACACTTGTTTAAATAATAGTTTATAGTTTGTACATGGCATGCCTGGCACTGCTCATGGAGGCTTCCAGACATTTCACATTTCATACGGACATCTGGTGCTGCTGATCTCAAGATCAAAGAGCAGAATGGGGCCAGAATTCTGTTTCTGAATTGCTGTGGCACTGTACAGCAAAGTGGTTTCCAAAAGCCCTGCTCTACTAGAGTGCCATCCACCATTAAAACTGTGAAATACAGTCGAGTTTCATATCAACAGTTTTTATTACCTAGAATACTTTTACAGTTGTGATGTGAAACAGGTTAAGGCAGAAAACCTGTGGGCCAGAATTCAGGCAGTCCTGAAAGAAATAGTCCTTTTACTAAATGGAGGAGAAGCGGAATATAAGGTGTGGGGCCTGGGTTTTCCAGTTTGCATTGGGATGGGGTGTCCTTCCACATAGATTTTTTTCTTCCAAGGGATAAAATAATAAAATTAGGGGGAACATTTTGTGCTGAGAAAGAATGGTTTGATGGGAGAATACTGAAGAATTTTCTCGTTTGTCCCTTGGTCTCTTCCCTAACATTTGGCCATTAGCTGTATGTACACACACAGTATTGGTCAGGGATTTCACTCTGTTTAGATCCAGAGAATAATATGATTGTGTGTTATTTTAAGTTTCTGTCAACCATGAAAATGGCCCTTTTCTTCAAACATGTATAAGCCAAAAAGAGTAACAAAGGCATTATAGTAAATTCTCCCTCTGTTCCAGTTACAAACTGCATCAGCCATTAAGTTTGCTGCATAAAGAGTAAGTAGCATTCCTGGTTCAGAGAAGTGACAGAGGGAGTCACAGACTCTGAGGGAAAGCCAGGCTTTCTGCCTCACCCAGCGACAGGTTTGTCTGTCAGCAATTCTCTGGCTGCAGCACAGAGTTAAGGTGACTTGCAAAATTTCTCCAGTGGATTTCAAGGCAGGGAGCAGTGTCCCAAGAGCATGGGTCAGTCACCTTGGCCTCTCTGAAGGAGCAGATGAGTGCTTCTGTGCCACTCCAGTTCCCATTTAGTGAAACCATCACCAGCTGCCTTTTCTTTGCCCTTGGGTCATGTCTCTGACCTCTCTTCCTCTTGCTCATGAAGGAGATGGGGGGTTTACAGGGCAGCTCCACCTGACAAATGTCACATGCTCTCTGCTAAGTGTGGCACCTTAGCTGACTGTCTGCCTAAGCTTCAGGCAGTGAGTTGCTGGTCTGATTTACTCCCCTCAGTCTGGTGCCTGTGTCCTGGCAGCCGGGTGTCTCCCGTGTCCATCAGTGGGGAGTGCTGCAGGCTGAGAGCAGGGGAGGCGAGCGCTGGCACCGCCTGCTCTGTCTCAGCTCTCCTGCCCAGCTCACCCCCCTCAGGCGTGCAGCTGCATGATCAGTACTTGCTGATCAACTCCTGACTCCCAAGGTTAAAAGAGAAAGGTAAAGAAGTAAAAAATGGTGTGTGTGCTACTTTGAAGGTAAGTGGCTGCTTGTGTATTTAGGGTAACTACTTCCATGTGTGTGCTGCCGGAGTTAAACTGGTGAAATGGTACGGGTCATGCTGTCATTCAGTGAAGTGTATGGCTGTTATGTAAAGGTTTTAATTACTTTTTTCATCTGTCTGCTCAGGAACACTACGCGTCTGGCAAAATTTTGAGAAGGCTCAAGGCGTTAAAGAAAGCTCATCTAAATAAAGGAGGGTTAACGTGACATTGCAGTTGCTTAATCCTGTATTGTCCTGACATGTGACTGCAGGGATACTGAGGCGCAGCATTTCTTTTGCCTGGTGTACATATTACGCTTCTCCTGTCATCTTCCAGAATCAGTTGCTTTGTTGAACACACCATGGGAAAGAAACAGAGAGGCAGCGTACTTTCTACTGCAAGGCTTCCACACACAGTGACATTTCCAAGGTACAGTGACAAGCTCACAGGCTGAAGAATGATTCAAAGGCAATCCCTACAGCCAGCTTTTGGACTTTTACCAGAATCAAGGAGAACTCCGCTGTTAAGGTCAGCTATTCAAAATTAGCTAGAAGTATCTGGATTTATTTGGAACATTTAATCAGCTTTCTGTTTGACCTCTATCAATTTACTTCTCAAAGGATCAAGCTAAAATCTGAATATTTGTGTCAAATACTTTGCATGTGTCAAATGTACTGCATAGACAGTGAGCACCTTGCCGCTTTCTTGCACAAAGTTTGCAGTTTTAATTGCAAATCCTCAGGTACCTTGCAGCTGAAGATCCTGACACACTGTCTCTACTAGTGAGGAATGGATGTATACAGCTTCCAGTTTTATCTCTGATTTTGAGCAGGACATGCAGTATGTAGATGTGCCGATTTGTTTTTGAAAAAATTTTCAAACCAGTCTTTGGACTTCCTGTAAGTTGCTATTTTTAAAATTTCTTTTGCTGCATTTGTCACAGTGTCCATAATGTGCAGGATTCATACAGAATTACTTACTTGAAACTTATCAGGATGTTACATTAAATGGGGAAGTGATTACCCTATAGACTATGACAACAGGATATGTGAATGAAGGAGGTCTTGGAAAATACCGCTGTTCCAGGTGGCATCACGAAGACAGCAGAGAAGATGACGGGCACCCAGGATGCCATGAAGGAAATGAAGAGGGCAAACAGCATAGGCTGACCCCATTTGAGAAATTAATGCAGGATATGTCTCATAATGAGAAAGTCGTGAAAGAATTAACCCTGGGAAAGAGAATTGCCTTCTATCGAGTCAGAGGAGAAATAGGAAGTGGAAATTTCTCACAAGTGAAGCTTGGAATTCATTCGCTAACCAAAGGTAGGTACCATTGCATGCTGAGTGACATACCTAAATGGCCTCCTATGGAAAGGAAGATGCTGTATGAACCTTAAATGCACATAGAGAGTGTGTATGTGTCTGTGCATCTGTGTGTCTGTATTTTTAATGTTTTTGAGTTAATCTGTAGGTCACACATTTATGCTCATGGTTAGATAAGGCTTTAAAGAAACTAGAAACATTTTCTCTGCATGGCAGCTGTTACAGGAGGAGTTGATCACTGCACTTCATGGAGTTAACATACATTATCCTGTGGCTCAAACACTCCACACTTTGAAGTATGATATTGGGCTTCCCCTCCTATAACCTGCCCTGTCCATCTCTTCCCTGCCTCAGCTCCTGGCCTGCAGGAATGCAGGTGATGAATACCCAGGACAGTGGGCTAGACATGCTTCTGCTTGCAGCCAGAGGTAGCAAAGCTTCCTTTGTTTCATCATAAATTTTATTATTATGGGTAACAATTTTCTTTTGTCATGGTAATTTTGGTGAGAAGGGCCATGCCCACTTAACTGACTCATTTGCTGATGATTCTTTACGGTAAAAAGCTGGGATGGGGCTGTAGGTATGGGAGGAACAAGTGCAGGGAAGCAAGTTCTGGTATTGCCTAACTGGTGTTTGTGTTGAATTGTCAGTTATTTTTATCTTTTTAATTATACAAAACACCCTGACTGCTGCTTCTATGAAAGACTAGAAGGGTTAGATAACTGCAGTGGACATTTCAGTCATAGGTATAACTAAGAACTTGTCATCAGCTGTCCTGTTTCTTCTTCTGCCCTTGTCTGATAACAGAAATTGTTTTCCATCAGGGTGACTAGTTCTCTCTGTGTCTTTCTACACTACTATCTTGCTTTTCTTCTATAACAGTCTTTACTTTTCAGTTTGATTGACTCCCCTTCCCTCCATCATCTAACAGGTGAGAGGACAACATTAGCCCCAAAACGGTTTTATCTATTGTTATTTTCTCTAATCACCTCTTTCAGACCAGATTTAAGAGGGGTGAAAGCTCCCAGTTTTCCCTCTGGTGCAGCAGTTGTTGCAGTGGGAGTCTAAGGGAGAACCAATAGTACTTAATTTTTCACATTTAAGCTTTCCAACACCCAAGGGTGGCTTTAACTGGGTGTTGAGTTTTTAGTTATGCTTGTTTTAGAAAAGCATTTCTGTTCTACTTGGCCCATAGGTTGTTTCCTCTTCTGTGATACTTCTTTTTCTTCTTGAGGTAACTGTTTTTTCCTTACTGTTGGAGGAAATGCTTCCTCCACAAGGGAACACAAGGAAAGCTAATGAAAGGCAGTTAGAAATTTGATCTGGGTGAGCCCTTTGCTGAATTTACTTAGGAAACAGATTGCTTTAGTATCTGAAGAGAGCTGATTGAAAAATTTTGAACTTCAGTGTATACAGTAAGCTCAGACAAACAAAATACCAAAACCAAAACTGTACTTCTTTTTCTGGAAAAGTTTATTTTTCAACAGAAGTCTCTTGCATTATTTTTCTTTTGTTTGTTTGTAACTTTTTTGGTTAAAATGTTTACTGGAAAGGGATTTTACTTATTGGTGCTAAGTTTGTAACTGTCATGAGGAAGGAATAATGAAAGAGAAATATTTTCTGACTTATATCTGCCTGTGAGTTTATCTGTGCTAATAAAATACAGTACAAATGGACAGAAGAACAGGAACGTGTACACACACTCACCACCATCAAAGAGCATTCTGTTTTTTGCAGTAGATACACATTGTTGTGTTGGCAATGAAATTATGTTCCTGCACAGTGTTAATGAGTGCAAGTCTTTTTTTTTAGTCTGATGATATAAATAAAAAGTTTCATCATTAATACTGTTCTGGTCTCTGTGGAAGACTTATGAGAGGACTGTTCAGATCTTCAATTACTGCCAGTTTTAATATACTCCTGTATCATCCTGTATCAAAAGAGGAAAAAATTTTCATTTTTACTAAGATAAGACTTTGTAACAATTACGTATATCGGACATTTGGTGCTATGATTGTGTCCCATGGCTTGGACAGGTGCACTTTTCACTGGATAAAAATCTGGCTGGGTGGCTGGACCCAGGGAGTGGTGCTGAATGGAGCTGTATCCATCTGGGCCAGTCCCTAGCAGAGTTCCACAGGACTCAGGACTGGGGCCAGCCTGATTAATGTCAGTCATTTTGCAGGTGACACCACATTGGGTGTGAGTGCTGATCTGCTGGAGGGCAGGAAGGCCCTGCAGAGGGATCTGGTCAGGCTGGATCATGGGCTGAGGCCAGTGGTGTGAGGTTCAACAAGGCCAAGTGCTGGGTCCTGCCCTTGGGTCACAACAACCCCAGGCAGTGCCACAGGCTGGGGCAGAGGGGCTGGAAAGGACCTGGGGGTGCTGGTGACAGCAGCTGAGCGTGAGGCAGGGAGTGCCCAGGTGGCCAAGAAGGCCAATGGCATCCTGGCCTGGATCAGCAATAGTGTGGCCAGCAGGAGCAGGGCAGGGATTGTCCCCCTGTGCTGGGCACTGCTGAGGCCACACCTCAAATCCTGTGTTTCATTGATTTTGGACTCTTCACTACAAGAGAGTCTTTGAGGTGCTAGAGTCCAGAGAAGGGCAACAGAGCTGGGGCAGGGTCTGGAGCACGAGTACTGTGAGGAGCAGCTGAGGGAGCTGGGGGTGTTTAATCTGGAGAAAAGGAGGCTCAGGGGAAACGTGATCACTTTCTACAGCTGCCTGAGAGTGTAGCCAGATGGGATTGGGATCTCTTCTCCCAGGTAGCAAAGGGACAGGATAAGAGGAAATGGCCTCAATTTTCCTTGTGAAAGGCTGAGGTTTAGGTTGGACATTAGAAAAGAATTCTAAATCACAGGGGTGGTCAGGCCTTGGAATGGGCTCTGCAGTCAGAGAACTTCAGAACTGGTGAAGTCATCATTCCTGGAGATACTTAAAAGTTGCATAAATATGCCATTTAGGGAAAATGTTTGGTGATGGGCTTGACAGGTTGGACTTCATGATCTCAGAGTCTTTTCTGATTTATGTTTCTATGTGTGTTGTGTTATTCAGGGGCTTTACCCACTATATTAACCTGAATTTTGGCAGAGATTTTCTCCAGAGGTTCATGGAGTTTTCTTTCTAAGGACTGTTAAGCTCCTAAGCCCTGTATAACATTTATTTTACATGCCTTCCCACTGACAATGGAAATGTGAGAGTACAGCTGAATAGAAGCAATTAAGAGCATCAAAAATTTGTAACTAGTAAGAAGTCTGTCTAATGTGACACAAATTGCAAAAGCAGGAATATCCAGGTATCCAGTTAGCTTTTTTTTTTTCAATTTTAACTTGGTTTTGTTTATTTTTTTTCCTTCTGCCAGCACTGCAGACACCATTTCTTCCTGAAATTATTTCCCAACTTTTTCCTAGTTTCTATGACTGAGATTTCACCTAGCACTTTTCCAACCTCATACACTATATAGTCAATCAAAATCTCTTTCAACTCTTTTTGTAATTATTTTGGTAAATAAGCTGCCTGCAAAAAATGTCCTTCTGTTCAGCACAGCTGCTAAGCAAGAGTAATAGAAGATTTGCAAACCAAGCATTGTTTGGAAGCGGAAAGGAAGAGTTTAGAAAATAAAAACGTCAGACCTTTTGCGCTCAAGGTGGCCTGGGTTTCTTAAAGGAGCTTGGCCCTCATATATGGTGGTGTTTGAGTAGGATCAGTCTCTTCAGTTTTAAATGGGTTTTTTTCCCCCTCCTCTTTCCTTTTAAAACTTTACAGGGAAACTGACCAGGAGGAAAAGTAGAGCAAAATGAAAGGGAAAAAAATTAACCTAGAAGATTTTATTTTAAAGCCCAAATGTCCCCAACTTCTGTAGATGAAGATGTAAGATGAAATTACATGGTTAAGATTGTACAAGTTGTAAGCATTTAGTTATGCAAATATAACCTACTGCATGCTGCTGCTCTTTCCTCTTGGTTTAGATCAACGTGCTGTGAACATGACAAGGTTTTTCACTAGGTCAGCAGTCTTAAATTACTGTCAGCGGCTGCATTTCCTCCTTGTCCCTACCTCTACACCACACAGGAGGAACCTGCTTTCCTGAGGGGCTCTCCCTCGGGTCTGAGGGAAGCAGTGTGGCCAGGACAGCTGCCCTGTGCTCAGCACAGACTCCTGACAACAGGCACATCAAAGGTTAATTCAGCACCTCCTGCCACAAGAATCACACGTGCTTCAAGCATCTGCTGTGCTTCAGTAGGGAGGTCAGTTTATATATGTATCATACAAAAAAACCTCCTAAATATATATAAAATAAAAATATTTATATACACATCTGTATAAAAATCTAAATCTATCTTTATATAATAAATATACCTTTAATTTCTAATATCTTTATAAATACATCTAAATCTAAACATGATGTTTTCTTGACCTGTACAGACACATGCGTAAGTACCCTTAACATTCCTTTATGTATGTTGAAATACTAAAATTGAGTTAAAACTTGATAACATTCAGTAAAATCTTGAATGCTTTTATACCTGAACATGTGTAAAAATGTAATCGCCTTCTCACTCTTTTCTTACAGCAACAAGTGAGCAATACCTTTTTTTTTTTCTAATTTATTCCCATTTACTAGAAACCAAGAAAGATTTATTAAAAATTAAAATTTCTGAAAGATTTATTAAAAATTATTAATTATTAAGAAATCTGTGATTGTTTGACTAAGAGTCTTGAGAGGAAAAAAAAACCCCATACAACCAAGAATCCCTTCTTCCCAGGAATAAACAGTTGTTTTTATTGCTGTGATCCATTTTAATTTTGCTGTCCTGACAAGTTATACAAAGCCACTGTAAACCTGTTTTAACCAGACTAATCCTAATACCAGCTGTATTCAGAAGAGTAAAGACAAGAGCTGTAAGCTACAGACTAATACAGGAACATAAGGCCAATTGTGATTGACCTGTTCATACTGCTGTGAGCTATCCTGATGATGTGATGCTGCTGCAGATGTAAATATGTGTGTTTTATGGCCTTTGGTTTCACTGTGTAGGCTTCCAGAGATGTGTGGTGCTTAGCAGCTTTACATTACGAGAGCAGCATATGCCAGCTAGATTTGCTGTCTTACAGGATGCCTGCGACTTACTCTTCTTCAATGCTAGAATAAAATAACCAAAGCTTCTAAATTCCCCACAAGTTTGCCTGTCTGTCAGAAACAAAGCACACAAATTTCACACCTCCATTAGCCTCCAAGTACCCGGCTCATCTGAGGAGCTCTGAGCTAGCAACAAAAGCACAGACTTTCTCTACCAGCAGTGAACACCGAAAGCAGATGCTGTACCTTCAGCATCACAGCAAAGCACACCGAGGCAGCAGATGATTTGATCAGCCCTTGGAATACCCTACCAGCCTTCAGTTACCCCAGCACTGAGTAGGATGTCATAGGCAGAAAGGGACAGGGGTTGTGTGAAAAGATTGCAAGGCTTAGTAGGCCCCTGCAGCCTAGCTTATCCTGATGAGGTGAAGTTTTATTGCACTTCTACAACCAAGCATTGTTGTATGTAAATAGTATTACCATTTGTACCTATTGCACTAAGAACATTGAAAGAAATGTTTTTCTTCTCAGAGAAAGTTGCAATTAAGATTTTGGACAAGACAAAGCTAGACAGGAAGACTCAACGTTTGCTGTCTCGTGAGATATCCAGCATGGAAAAGCTGCACCACCCAAATATCATCAGGCTGTATGAAGTGGTGGAGACACTCTCAAAACTGCACCTGGTGATGGAGTATGCAGGAGGTGGGGAGCTCTTCACTAAAATCAGTACAGAAGGAAAGCTGCTAGAAACAGAGTGTAAAATAATCTTCTCCCAGATTGTGTCTGCTGTGAAACACATGGTAAGTTGCTCTTACACAGGCATGCTGGCTCTCATTACTCTTAGCACATTTTGTGGATATATCTTTTGACTTTCAACAGTAGATTTACTGTTACCCAAAATTTCAGGCCCACATTTCTGAAAAGCAAAGAGCTGTGTTAGAGATATCGGAAGGATTTTCACATGCACCTCAAGTTACTGCCTCTCTGTTGACAGCTTTTGGGAGAAAGTGGAAGTGGAAACACCTGGTGGGTGGAATCACCCTCTCTAGCATTAATGTGCTGTGGGAACCAGTGAACAAAACTTTATTTCTTCCCTCCCCGTTTAAAAGCATAGGATCAGTCACTCTTCCAGAGAGGCTGGTTAGGTGCTGCAAACATCTGGCTTGCTTATTAATGAATGTGGGAATCTGGCACTTCAAGTCAGTCAATTCCTGGTCCTCACTTCGATGCAAATCTGTGAGGGTAACACCCAACAAGTAATTTCTTGCCCAGTCTTCAGTATATACACTTAGGATGATGCTATTTGTGTAGAGCACAAAGCATCTTGTCCAGGCAGAAAAAGAGCAATTAACTACTTCGGAACATCTTCTCTAAACCTTGCAGAGTAATTACAGCTACTTAAAAACTAAAACAAACAAACAAACAAAAATCCACCAGGGAGAGCTGTTTTGAGAAGCAGCATTCGTTAAAATTGGCTCGGGGTGCCCTCCAGTGGCTCCTGTGCTCCTTGCCATTTAACAGCTTCTGGTGAAGTCAGAAGCAAGGGTGTTGCCCGGTCAGACGTCTAGAGACTGCATAACACACTACTTGTGGCTTACATAAAAGCAGCACGTATTTATGTATTTTGACAAAATTATCGTATGTGCTTTAAGTGGTGAGTTAGCTTCAACATTTTATCCACAGGACAAGCACCCTGCAGCAAAAGGAACTGAATTTACCAACCTCTTCATTTGTACACAGAGGCATCTGCACACTTCACTTTTGCTAAGCCATTACATCCAGGCTACATAAATCCCCTCTCCCTGCTGCCAGTCCACTAAGACAGAGGAGTCCTGGCTGTTACTGAAGAAAATTGAAATAGGATGCCAGAGGGGGTGCCAGAGGGTTTCTTTATTGCTTCCAGATACTGTACAATGTTAGTCCAAAGGATAAGGCAGAGAGTGCTCATCCATTCCTTTGAGTTATTCCAAAGTTAAACTCCTACTTAATTAAGGCAGATATGTCATGACTGAGCAGAGCAAATTCAGTTCGGGCCCTTAGCTACTACTGGACTTTCCAAGGGAAAAATGTAGAAGTTATGATGTTTGTATTGTAGATTACTAAAGGTAGACTACCACTGAACTTGGTTGTCCTGCAACATGATATACTATGAAGCTCAACTCTGTGGTCCTTTTCTCCTGTCACCACCAGTTCCTCATAGGACATTAGATCACAGAATGTAATGGTAGCAAATTTCTTACTTTAACTGTGATAATACTCAGTTGGTGAACTAAGTGTTTAAAACTGTAAATTACAGGTATTAACAGCAAAAATAAGTGGTGCAAACACTAAAAAATATGAGTTTTGCACGTGAAGTTGTCTAGTCTTGTAGGATTAGCCATGCTGCCCTCACACGTTTACTTCATGAAAATAGTTGCTATTAGTTAACAAGTTGAGAGTGCTGTGCTTAAAAAATCCAGCATCCTTCTTCTCTCCTTACTCAATTGCTTTTGTATGCTAAGAGAATTAAGTTAAGCTTGTTTAATACTTTTTCCAGTTGCAATGCTAGTTGCTGAATTTGCCCAAGATAACTCCCTTTCTCCTTCAGGGTAATTAACCAATCAGAGGTAGCCATTGAGAACTTTCCTGGAGACAAACCAATACCAACTTTTCCTCTTCTTCCACAGCATGACAATAATATCATTCACCGGGACCTGAAAGCAGAAAACGTCTTCTATGCCAGTAACACCTGTGTTAAGGTGGGAGACTTTGGATTCAGCACAATAAGTAAAAGAGATGAAACTCTGAAAACTTTCTGTGGCTCTCCTCCTTACGCCGCCCCGGAACTCTTCCGAGATGAAAACTATATCGGCATCTATGTAGACATCTGGGCACTGGGAATCCTCTTATACTTCATGATGACAGGTAGCATGCCATTCCGGGCAGACACAGTAGGCAAACTGAAAAAGTGTATTCTTGAAGGAACATACACTTTGCCTCCCTGCCTCTCAGAAAATTGCCAGAAACTGATAAAAGGAGTCCTTCAGCCAGTACCAACTAAGCGATACTCTGTCAAACTGATTATGAACAGTGAATGGATGCAAGGAATACAGTTCCCCAAACCTTTACAGACATTTAAACTGGATCCAAAGTATTTATCAGACATTGGTACACTCAAAGAAGAAGAAATTGAAGTGAAAAATATTCTGGAAGATCTGGGAATCACAGAACAGCACATTCAAAACAACCAGGGAAGAGATGCACGCAGCTCCATAACAGGGGTCTACAGAATTGTGTTGCACAGAGTACAAAAGAAAAGGGCACTTGAATCTGTTCCTATCATGTCCCAGCCAGACCCAAAAGAAGAGGACTCAAAGAATGGAATCACTTCTTATAGTGGTGTTAAGCACACATCCAAGCTGTGTTCTATTTTATAAAATTGCACTGCAGGCTTTATGCTCAGCACATTCGACAAAGGGGATTATTCACTCATCCTTAAACTGTAGCGTTACATTTTTTTAAACTTTTGAATAAACCAAAAATGCCTCATTTTCTTTGCATTTCTCAAATGACAGGGAAGCACTCAAAACCAGAGCTCTTTAAGCATTTGTTTGACCCTTTCCCCCTACACTCAGTATAGCCAGTGCAAGAACTCAGTAAGCAAAAAGATCACAAGTGAAGGGGATCTTACACTAAACACCATGCTACTGGATTTAACCATTTGGGAGAGTCTCTGCACAGGCATGTAACAGCTAGCTTCTGAAAAGCTGCACCTAAGCCCAACACAACTTTACCACTGCAAACTGGGACAGTTTTTGCAGAGACCTAAATTTAAGCAGAAACCAGACCATAATCTAAGCAATTGTAAATTCTGCTTTTGAACTTCATCAAATTTAACAAGTTAACTTTTTAAAAGATTTAATTTTATTTCAAGAAACATCAAAGCTTGTTGTTGGCTGTGGTTCCCAACTTCCAGAAGACAAATCAGGATTCAGTACTTTAACTCTGCACTTGTGGGTGCCTGACTGGTTGGGCTACCATCAATTACCCTTCTGATGCCTTCCACTGCTTCTGCCAGTCTGGAACTGCTTGGATTCCAGATGCACTCCAATAAAGATTTAAGCATGTTCCAAAACCCCTGTAGTTTTAAGTTATTGCCTTAGCCCTTGTTACCAGTACCTGAATGCAAACAGCAGCAAAATCTGCTTATATTCACTGAGCATTACAGGTTTGTCCTCACTCCCGCCATCCTGCTCTGGCAACCAAAGCTGGCACAAAGCTGATTTTGACACTTGGTCACTGCAAGGTTAAGGCAACTTAAGGCTGGACAGTCTGACAACTCCAGTTGTTCTGAGCATGCCCAAAATGCAGATGCTCCAAATTTCAGCTTAAATTGCTTATTCTATGGTTAGATCTTCAAGTACAGTGCAAAGGATATATGTGGCAGCTGTTCTCTGCACAGGGACAGCTGGCATGCCTAAGCTAAGAACCCGTGGGTTTAGTTAAAATACCCAATGCAAGGCGCAGCTGGTGCTTTCACATTTAAAGGCAGGATATGCATTATCTGTTATGACACCCATGAGACAGTCGTTTTACTTTAGAGGAAATAATTCATATAAATGAGCAATGGAATGACTATGAAGAGTCATGTAAGGGAAACTGGATGCAATGAGGCTCACGTGTGTACAAAGCAAGAACCAGGCCTCCTCCACAGATTTTCTCAGGGTAATAAAAGAGAACCAATTTTTATAAAACGGTAATTAATTCAATCTCATAGAGTGGGCATTAATTCCTCCACTACAAACAGTTTCCATATAAAAGTATTTTGAGTTATCTTAAAACATGGTCCTGATAAAATTTTTACACGAGCCTAAGCAACTCTTTTTTCCACTTTCATAATAGAATGACACCAAGCAGAAAGATGCAGAATGTCCAGACAGCTTGTGAACTCACAACTTTGGGTTTTTACCAGAGCCAGCCTCCTCTTTCCTGTTAAAGAAAAACAAATCCATCCTAAAAACCAAAAAGTCAGCACTACTTCAACAGGTTTCAAATATCTCAAACTTTATTTTAATAAAGGATCAGCCTCACAGACCTGTGAAGCCTGTGCCAGTAGCTCACTTCTTGGCTTGTCCACTGCCAGCAATGGACTTTGTTCCATGACAGTTTGTTTTACTTAACAAGGTTAAGTTTCATGAAGGCAACCTAAACCAAAATACTTGCAAACACTATGATCATGCATTGCTCCATCATTTTCAGCAGAACAAACAGATTAGTACTTATCAATTTATAATAAACAATTATTTTACCA
>VWZN01008992.1:59255-74905 GCA_013396955.1 Regulus satrapa
AAAAGGCCCAAAGAAAACTTTGGGCTGTGAAAATTATTAATGCTTAATATGTAAGTTCCAATATGCTAGGCAGTTTCAGTCTTCTGCCCAAGAGGGAGGGTTTGGATACACCACACATCAGCACAGCTCCCCAGCAGCCAGCCAGGGCCTCAGCAGGATCTCAGCACTACATCCTATGGGTGCATAAAACAGGGAAGAAACTTGAGGAGGGACTGAGGCACCATTCCCCTTGCACTAGATGAATGTCCTCACAGATGATGTTCACGTGTTCCTGCTGTGCTCAGCAGGACTCTGTGGTTGCAAGGGTTGCTGGAAGGCTTGTCTGTGTCTGTGTTGTTTGCCTCAGACTCAAGGCATGGACTTCCCATTCCCTGACGACTCAATTTTGATAGAACAGGGTGAAAATTGAGTTCCTTGGAAGAAGATGCAGGGTTTTGTCCTGAAATCACATTTTGGGCTTTACACACCAAGAAGACAAAAGTGCCAGCTCTGGCTGCTGCAGTGCTAAAATTTCAGATAAATACCTAGTATTTCCCACTAGGGTCCATTTTGGTTTATTTTGGGTATTTTGAATTCCATCTGGCGCAGCTGACACACAGAGTCATGTGCAGACATGCACACATACACACCCAGGCATTTTACCTGGAGGCGGCTGTGTGGACTTCAGCTCTTCCTGTGACAGCAATTACCCACGGAAACAGCACAGAGGAAGCCCCTACCACTAGCACACAGCAGAAGGGATTGCTCCTCACAGGGCTGTGCTTCAGAGGCCAAACCACAGGAGGAGGAGAGAATGCTGTGGCACAGGTGCTAACAGAGAAGAGAAAATGACTGGCATTCAAAAGAGAAGCGAAAATCTCTCTGAAGTGAGAACTATGAGTAAACTGAGGCTGATACAAGTTCTGTGATTCTGTTCCTCTCTGAAGGAATGAAACAGACTGAAGAGAAGATGGCCATGAAAATATTGCTAACTAGAGAGGCAGGCACTCAGAAAACAATTACTGAAGAAGCAAGGTACCATTTGATAGAATGCTGTATTAGCATCATGTTGCAGATGTTGAACAATTCTGGGAAGCCAGCCCTGAGCAGAGCCCCAGGATTTACCTCAAAAACTTACTTCAAGACTGCCAAATAATACATTATTTCTGGAACTGAAGATCTTGGCTTCTAATGGCATGTTCCCATCATCTGAGATAGCCAAATTACAACCCTTTCCATACATCCAGTATGATATTTAATGTTGACACACTATTATGCAGTATTAGAAGAAGGACATAATTTATTGAGGCAGTGAGCAAAAGGATAAATTGAAGAGCCTTTCCTTCTCAATCTCTGTTAAAAAAAAAGAAAAAAAAAAAAAGATCAAAATTTAGAGGACCACAAGGTGGGTGCTGAAGAGAAATAATGGCAGATGTTTGTCATGGCTGATTGGCTCAGAAGAAAACCAAATGCTGAGATAAACAAGCAGGAAAGAAGTACATTGGGAATTGTGGTTTTGAATAAAACAAAATTCATGCATGCTTCCTTATTATTTTAAAAATAAACATACCTTCTTGACTACATAGCTGAGTTGTTCTTGAAACCAAATAAAAAATATGACATTTACATCAGTGTTCACACAGCCTCTTTCCAATTCTATCTCCCAAAAGTCTATGCCTTTTGTCATTACAAAGCTGAGTACCAAAGACCAGGTACCCCTAAGTTTTGGATGGGGTTTTTGTCCTAGTTCATAAATGAGGTTTTGATTGGGGAAGTAAGTCTTTGGTTTTAAGTCCATAAGGCAAAAACCAAAATGGGGTATGGACAGAAGGTCTATGTATCTGACCACACAGGTTAGTGGTCTGGATCAGCAGGATGTTCTGTTTCTAATCTGCTTCTCCTGAGTCCTAAAAAAAACCTGAAATTGTCTTTCTGGACAAGACGTATTGTGAGCATCTATTCAGATCTCCCTGTCTTTTAAAACCCAACATTGTATGCATAGGATAATAACAGAAAGTGACAAATATTCAATGGAAATGCATGACATCAAAATTTTTTAAAAGGTTGGTGCTGTTTTCTACCAACATAAATAAACACAGAAATGTTCTGGTCTTACAGTTTGTCTGAACACATGTGTACAGTCAGAGAAGCTTACGCAGGATGAGCACAAACATAACCACAGACAAGGTTATACCAACACAAACGTGTGCAGGACATGTGCAGCGCATTGCAGCAATGCCTGGGGAGCAGCAGCCTTGTACCAATTTTACAGGGAACAAATATGATTCTAACCCTTTTCCTGTCCCAAATTCACTGACTCTGACAGTAGTCTGTGAAGTCATCACCAGCCCTGAACTATGCTCTGTTGCAGCCCTTGTTTATATCAGGAAATTAAATTTTGTCTTATAAACCATCATGCCCTCATGTTACATGCTTGTTATTTAGCTAGCACTGAGGCTTTTATACAATTTAACATGACCTCAGGTTTGCCAGGTGACAGGTGTTTATCCCCTCACAGCTCTGAGGCCTCTGAGGCTATGCTACACTTGTCAGTCTCAAACAGCACACTTAGCTCTTCATTTAGAGCTGAATTCACAGTTTCTTTAAGACCAGAGTAGGCCAAGAGTTCTTTCATGCTTTTTACAGCCCAGGCTAAGAATTGTGAGGTGACAGTAATGAAGGATCTTTCCTTTCTGAACAGGTCTTGTGGCCCGTTGTAAAAGAGCATTTTCACTTTGTGTCTTTGCATAAATTTCCTATCCATGCCCATTCTGTCTCTTACCTGGGGCTGTCAGGTAGCTTGGCACAAGTGGGGAAACTCACCATGCAAGGAGCAGTCATCCAAAACAGCTTCTTTCCCATGCTGTTTTTTTTTTTTTTTTTGTTTCTTTTTTTTTTTTTTTTCCCAACAGAATGGAACAAAATAACTTCAGTGTACAATTCCATCATGTGTTATGATGAAACACAGTTGACACGACCCTAGTTGGGTTAATTTCTACTGTCTCATTTAGAAAAAAAATTGATTTGTCATTCTTTTAAAAGAGGCCAGACTCTACCAACAACAGGACACAGAGAGAGTAAATTTGGAACATTAAAATGATGCATGAATTGGATATTGAACCTCCCCATCATTCTCCATGAGGTCATTGTCTCAGGAAAACATACTTAAGAAATTTTTTTAAACATGAGTTTAAAGAAAAAGCACAAAAATGTGGGAATATTCCTGGCCACTCATTTTTTTTGAATACCAGAAGCATGAATTTCACAAGACCCTGGGATATGTGGAACATCAACAATTTGAGAAAAGAACTCATTTGCAATCATTAATTTTAGTTTACATTTATAAAGTTTGTTACTTTAACTAAAACAAGTAAGTTCATCTATTTTCGTATTTTTATATCATGTAAGTTACATGTTACCTACATTATATAAACTAAACTATTTATATTGTAAGATTACTTGAGCACAGATTGTCCTACTATTAAACAGCATCTAATACAATGAGTGACTGAAATGTCCCTGCACTAATCTGGATAAATAAATTATTATTGGGGATGTTTAAAATAATATATTCTATGGTTCTTGCTCATTAAATACCAGAAGGACTTTGGTTGCTGGACTGGTCTGCTTTTCTTCTGAATTCCACTTAAAGAAATGTGGTCACCAAATATTCCTCATTTAGGAATATTTACATTATATATGTAATAAAGATTACATAATGAAAAACTATCACAGCAAACCTAACTCATCTCACAGCCAGCAGACTGAGGCTGCACAGATGTAACAAGTTAATTTGATCCATGAAGATATACAGCTTTAAATCTGTACTTTAAATTTCAGCTTATGCTAGCCACTTGAAGTTGGCAAGTAAATTTTTTTGTTTAACCTCATTTACACTCTAATACTACTGACTGTATGTTTCCAGTTAAGGATGGACCACCCTGAACTGTCCACTTCATCAGAGATCCAGTCTTCTGGTTGCAACAGAAATCAAATCAAACAGGAATAAGAGACAAATCCTTGAAGTAAATGCTGACTGTCCTGCCCTGGGGTGGTTCTGTGCCCTCCAGAGGACACAACACACATGGTCTTCCTTGTAATCTCTTTCAATGCCTTTTTTTTTTTTTCCCAAATTATCCAGTGGTTTCCAGTCCGTCAAATACTTGGATGGAAACAGTCCTGCACATTTATATTTATTGACTAACTTGGGGCATGGAGTTGATTTACTTTGGCAAGTGAATTTGGTATCTTAGTTCCTCATCACTATTCCAGATCCCATTTCCTGGCACTGGAAAGTTGTTTGCAAAACCTGCTCTGTTTTTGTAGTTTTAAAATCCAAACTATTTCATCACTTTAGGTCAGCTAGCAGGAAGTGACTAGTACATGTCATTTAACCATGTAACTCCAAGCTAGTTCTTACAGAGTTTGAAACAAGCTCCTCTCTAGATCAGCCTCTTTCTTGAAGAACTAAATTTCTTCATAGCATTCTCCATTCAGCTCTCCTTCTCCAGCTTAAAATAATTTATCTTTGAACATATTTTTGGCTCAGTTACCCCATTTGTTCATACTGGACAATAAGCTATTTTTCCTCCTGTAAACTTATTAGGGACTGAGTGAGATTGGGTAATTCTTACAAAGCACATTGGTAGCATTTTACCATGAGGAGACTCATAGAGATAGAGCAAAGACTAGCCATGGACTGGAGGAAAGAAAACAAGTGACAGTGAAGTTCTATTTTGGTAATGTATGAAGGAATAAAACATTCAATAGTGTTGAGATATATTGTCTGTATGCCCTGTAACATCTCTGCTCAACTGTTTTGACTTTGAAAGCCTAGCAAAAGGCCTTCAGAAAACTGGCAAACCAAATTTTCTTCTGTATTTAACTCTACAAGTCCTTTCATTCTGTGTGAAACAGCTAAAGGCTGGCAACTTTGGGTTACAAAGGAAGCAGAAACAGCAAACTTGAACACTCTTTGTAAACATGGCAGGATGTGAGTGTTTTCAAACAACATCTCCAGTGCAAAGTATTATATTTCCCTTCCCAACCCCTCCCCACCCTGCTCAAAGTCAAGGTATAGCACAAACTTGGAAAATTTTAGTAGAAGCTGAAAACATTGAGAAGATCAGTGTTCATTACCTCCATAGATGTAATTATGTCAGTATAGAATCTCAGCTGCAGTGTAAAGCTTCTATCTCTAGCAGTAAAGTAACTCTTTCCAGGTCCCCTGAAATATCACCAGAGCCAGGGAAATAACATGTTCCCTTCCTTCTATCAATAGTAAACCTTTTGAGAGCTGTTTCCTCCACCCCCCTCTTGGTATCACTTACCACCGACTGAAGAACAGAGCATTCTGCTACAATCTGGCAACTCACCATCACCTGCGCATTTGAAACCTTTCCCCTTTCAAATTAGCTTGGTGTAGGTGCACACTGTGCAGCAATGAGAACAAACTCACGGAAAGACCAGTCCTCCTGCGAGGCAGGGAGGCAGCACAGCTGGGTGAAAAAAAGAAGCCGGAGCAAAGCAATTCTCTCCTCCACACTTGGTTTCCCAATAGACTTTTCACACTATGAGTTACTTTCTTGCAGAGGAGATTCACCTAGAGTGTGCTATGTAAGCCATAAGGACACATTCTCAGTATTCAGCGCACACCTCGTCCAAGGCATTTCCCATCTTTTGTTGAATACTTTTCATAACTGTAACAGGTAATGCTTGTGAATATGTGACAAAGGCATAAAAAGTTGTCCTCATCACTTCCAAATTTTTCTATCTGTTCACTAAAAAGAGGGGAAATGCTCACACTTGGTGACTAAGGAAATTAGCTTTTTTGGCAAAGCTAATACAGGCAATAGAGAACTGCAGAATTATGCCAACATTCCCCACCTTGAAACAGACAGCAGGATTTACTGACTTGTAAATCGAGTCACTGCCAAACTGGTTTTCTTATCTGAATTGAGTTTTCAAGAAATTTGATAATTCAAGAGACTTCCAGTGTTTTTTTTTTTTTTTTTTTTTTTTTTTTTTTTTTTTTTTTTTTTTTTTTTTGAAACTCATGGTTTTCTTTGTATCAGAAGCAGGATTAACACTCACAGAAACCACTGAAGAATGGAGCCCCATACATACAGCACACATGCAAGCTCTGGTTTCCCTTAACTCACACTGCAGCACTCGAGTCTGCAGGCAGCAGCAGCAAATGCAGCCCACACCTCCCTGGTAGTGCTGCAGAGCAGTAGCAGGGGTTTCTAACTGCAACAAATATATAATATGACAGTATCAGCTTTTCTATATTACCACAGAGACTAGCAAGCTAGACCTACCAAATAGAAGCTCTACTTGAGGAAATTTAAAGAGAGCCTCTTCTGTGTGAAGTTTCAAGAGAGAAAAGGGTGCAAACTGTTAACAGATTTCATGTTCCTAGTCTAAGTCCCTGTATAATGAATCTAGAACAAATAGTACATTGAAGCAAAGATTTAGCACTGAAAACTTCAGCCATGATAAATATTCTCACTGAAATAGTGAAATCTTTCAAAGAGAAACTCCTGTGTTTGGACAGATTTTGACAAAATTGTCTAACTTGACAACAAATTCTTCACCTGCCTTTTAAAAGTTAATATTAATTTTAAAAAGCTGATCATCCCTTTACTGAAAGATGCCAGTCTAGAAGTAGCTATAGAATTAGTGCCTCTTGAGAACTGCCTCTGGTTATTTCACTTTTTATTGTTTACATTATTTTGTTACATATCAACCCCTGGATAAAATAATCCTTGAAGAGATAGCAAAGGGAATCATGTGAAGGACAGGAAAACAAGCACAATCTACAATCCCAGTTATAGTAATGTACCATCTAGTTAGAGCAATCTGTGGCAACTGGAACACAATTCAGTATACAAGAAGCATATACCTCTCCTAGGAAGAGATAAATCACATTTTAAACACCACTGCATAGACTGAGCAGTCACACATTGCATAGAAAGGGTCTCTGCGATTGTTTACTATCAGACAGATGTCTACCACTTACATTTGCTACAGCCAGCTGAGGAATCTGGGACACTAAGGCAGCAGGATCATGCTTATCATCTAACCAGAGTGAAGTAAAGCACCAGAAGAGCATATGGAACATTAACAGCATCTCTGCAGCCATATAAAATTATTAGAAATACCATTTGGTCAACATTTATGTAGATATTTAAATGCAAGATGCATAATGCTAAATCATGTGGAATTATTGTTCACTGTGGGGAAAAACAACAAAGAAATAATGTGCACACATTTTCATAGTATAAAATTCTGAGTGCCTCTGCTTTGCTTATTTATGTTGTACAAGAACCCTCACACAAAGAACGCTGGAAAAGCACTCAAACTTTCATCTTACCAAAACATACCAAATAGGATGGAAGATCTATCTCTACATGGACTAATGAGACAAAAATTACTTGTGCTAGAAGGTCCTGCTAGCTAGAGCATTTTGTACCAAAACTCCCCAAGCCACAACCATGTTTCCACAGTAAGACCAGGAGATAACTGAGTGTTTTTATCAATGTATTGTATACAGCTATATGAACAAGATGACGCAGATGATTTTGTAGGAAATATGTTTATCAAGCCTTACTACTCAAATATTATTAACTTAGCCAGAATCACCTCAAAATTTTTAGACCAGTCACCACAACCTTTGCTTCTAAATTGCTGGCAGTAATACATAAAAAAGAGGTGGTTTTGATTATCAGCAATTTGAATGGAAATGCGAAACTAGAAATTTTCTACCCTCTAAACTGCTTATACCAATATTATTGGCCATTTGATTTAATTTCTTTTGCACAGTTATTGTACTGAGCTTCTTTGGCTCATTTGTAAAAACTGATGTGAAAGACTGGACAGTAGTTTAAGAAAATTACCCCACACCAGGCAAGGAGCCCCTGCTCAATGTTTTTTTAATAGCAGAAATGAGATCAAAGTAAGACTGAATTCCCATTCGCAACATGATGAAAGCTCCAGGGATGTTACTAACATTCCCTAGGCCAAAGGATTTGTTTCTGTGGTGGATATAGCAACAGCAACTTGGCCGATTATCCCTACAACAGTTTCATGATACAAATCCAATTTCATGCAGATTGTTCACTTGTATTTACTAAAACAAATGTTTTCAGTCTATTAGTTTTGATTAAGCAAATCTGTTTTAAAAAACTGCCTAGAAACCTACTGAATACTGCCATCAAAAGGACAGTATAATCTCTTACCTTGTTTTCAATATTCTGAAGATATCCTTGCACTAAAATATTTCTGCTAAGTTGTAGCACACCTGGTTTTCCTCAGTCATTGAGAAAAATTACTTCTCTTCCCTCCAGGAAAAATCAATATGAAAATAGCTAAACAAGCGCAAAATTATTATATGAATATAGAAGATCAAGGTATGATACATATACATATGCATGTGCATATACATATACATGTACATATATGTATGTATATACGTATATATATGTGTGTGTGTGTAAAAAATACAAGTACTGTTTAATCTTAATAAGGGATTTAAATAACAGGAAACAGTTCTACAATGCTGCATTCAAACACACAATTTGAAAATATAAATTAAAAAATTCATTGCGAGGGTGTAAAATTTGGGAAATTTTAAGAAGGAACTGAAGGTATCAACTTATAATTTTGAGGAAAGGAGTTACTACTTTTTTTTTTTTTTTTTTTTTTTTTTTTTTTTTTTTTTTTTTTTGTGATGAATGCAAAGGGTACATTGAGTTGACAGCTCTTCCTTTGCTTCAATGCAAGGTCTGCCCTGTAGCAGGGAAACAAAACCTAGTTTGTGGGCTCAAAATTACCAGCTGATCAAAGCTCACAATGTGTAACACTGAGAATACAAAATTTCTTCTGCCCTGAATAAATTTGCATAAATGACAGAATTTAGATTGGCTCAATTACTCAAATAGACTTGTAATCTGATGCATTTCATCACTTAGTTTCATACTGACAGTGATGGAATAAAAATGTATGTGTCTAAAATAAACTAGGTACTAACATTTCCTTCGAATTGAATTTTAACCCCTTCTCTCTCTTTCTGAAACTTTATTTCCACTAGCAAAGGAAATGTTCTTCTCATAATAAGTCAATATCAGTGGCCCGCTATAAAAATTACTTCAGTTCAATTCAAACTTAGCATAATTTTCCCTGGGACATGGGATCAATTATGAATAACTCACTTACCAATACCTTATTAAGAGTACGTGATATAGTACATACTGCAGTGTAGGAAAAAGTGATACCAACAGTCAGGAGAAAATACAGATTAGATTTTAAAGTAGAAAACAAAGTTATAGGAAACATGTTCACACATTCTGTTAAGGCCACTAGGCAATTAGGAGAAATGTTACCTTTTTTATCCAATACTGGGGGGAAGAAACAGTCTAACATTTTTCTTTTAACTTGGGATATTAGTACCTACTTTTTACAGCAGCAGTCTGTCAAAGCAAGAAAAAAAAAGTAGCACGGTTCCAATTAAGTAAGTCAGAAAAGCCTGACGTTTTCTTCAATTTTTAAATTCAACTTGAAAATACATGGAAAATGTTTAGATTGGCATATTAAAAGAATCATTTAAATACTTAATATTTTAGTGATATGTACCATATATTGTGCACATCGTTAGCTTGACTTTGCAAGACATGTTTTGTGTAATTCACACACCTTTTGTATTTCGCATTTACCCTTTATAGTAATGCATGCAGTAAGGCACAAAGGCATTATATTTTTAGTATCTTGGTTTATTTTTGTTACGGATTTGCTACACATGGCAGGTATCGATGCATAGTTGGAAACGCGAGTGAATTGGAAACACACATGAAATACTGGTAAGGAATTGTTGGGCAATTCACCTGTAGCAGGCAGGTGCTTGGTGAGGAGGTGTGGCAGGACGCTCTGCCTGTGCAGGAGTAAAACAGCTTCAATAATGTCCTGTTTGCAAAGTGACCAGTGGTGAACGGAGGAGGGGGCTGCTTTTGATGCTGAATAATGCTGAAACCAGCCAGACCTATCAATCCTGGAGTTAAACATCCCTGATAGAAAGGTGAAGGTGGGGTAAAGTACTCGATAAAGCAACAAACAAGTGGTACTATTTAGTGGTACTACTACTAACTTATCTAAAGATACTGACACAGCTGGCCTGGAAACATAGGGCCCACTCCCACTTCTTAATGAGTGGGGAGGGTCTTCCAACAATCCCCATTCTGGAGCTTGTGTGGAGCTTCTTTCCTTGCATTGGGATTTACCTCAAGGTTACCCCTCCAAGCTAAGAGGGATTTGCCCACAATCATTGGTATGGGTGAGTAAAATCAATCATAATTTCTTTTCATAATTTCTTTTGCTACCTTTGATATAATTGCTTTAAAAATAGTGGACTGAACTAGACTAGTAGTTATAGCTACCTATAGTAAATAATTCTGATTAAGATCTATTAGTCTCATCATTACCATAATAAGTAATTTATTTTATACTTTATATAATATTTATAATAATTTATATAATATCTCTGGTTTCAATCGTGTGGGACAAAGCTGTGGAAAGGTTCAATAATGCCTATTTAATCCACTAACATAAACCATTGACAGATTCCAGGGCTAAGGCTGGATTCAGCTGCACCCAGAGGCCTCTGTGAGGAGTTTAGAAAGTGGGAGGGTCCTGTCTGTGCCTTGTGACTCAACCGGAGGGCTCTCTATTACCTCTGTAGCTCCCACTCAGCCCACGACACACAGGCTGAAACAAACAGCTAACTTTCCCTTTGCATCCTACTCTGGCTATCTACAAATTACAGCAGTACAAGTTACAGTCAGTTTATCTTGAAAAGCTACCCATGGCCTCAGCAAAAGGTCTAAGTGCCTAAGGCTGAGGTGTGAGACTGCCATGTTGGTCTGGAGGGAAAGAAATAATGGTATAAAGTACATGTATATGTATATGTATGCATGTGTGTGTATGTGTATATATATATATATGTATGTATGTATGTATATATAGACTACTTTCCTTAATATGTGTCTGAGTGGGGTTCACCTACTGTTGTGGTAGAACTGGTGTAAGATACACAGCAAGAAAAAAAAAAGTGTTTTGAATCACACTCTTACTGTGAAAGCTCACACAGAAATATCTAGATGTAGAAAAAATTAAAATACAGTTTTAAACTACTGAAGGTTTACCTATTAACTGATCCTTAAGCATGGCTAGAACAGTACAGTACTGATCTTAAGGACTGTTGGTAGACATACAGTTGCCAGAAATACCACAGTCTAAAAGTGAGAAAGTGTAATTCTACACTTTGTTCCTATATACATTTTTCTTTGCAAGAAATCTGGATGAATCATAAAATATAAAAATATTGTACCATGAAACAAGAATACAGAAAATTTTCTACGCAGGTTTCAGTGTTCACCCCTTGCACAAAATTTATTTATTACTGGCATTTCATAGCCTGTAGTTCAAAATACAGGATAGAAGTAAATGAATGAGCAATGCTCCTCTAGTAAACCATTATGCCTTTGGATAAAAGACAGTTTTGATCTGAGGGCCCTAAAGCAATACATTTCTTACACTGTTTCTGCAAAACTCTAAAGGACAGAAATCCGCAGCAGGAGGATAAACCTCTAAGGAATGTTTTGCTTTTTGAATCTTCTTTCCAATAAAGAAACCTTTTATTGATTTTATAATAAAGACTAGACAGGCCTGCTGTACTATCAGACAAGTTTGCGTTGGCATGCATTTCTAACATGAAGAACAGACAGGACAGAGACTATTCTTTTGCTGCAAAAAACACATTTTGAAGAGGTGCAACACTTTCCGTGGTTAGCATAGAGTGCTGCAAAGAGCCTTAAGTATTCTGCAGCCACAGAAAATTTCTGGCAGTCATTAAGACAGGCATCCTGGTTAATATTTATTTTTTAAACTTTATTCTAATATACATTTAATTACGTAAATACACACATCACATAAACCCTTACATCCCTTGGTAACCTAAGTTAAGCACATGCTACCTTATACGTGCAGTTCCATAAAAATGATCCCCTTTGACAGCTATTCATCACAAGCTGGAGTAGTTAAGGCCCCATCTCTTTAATGGGCAATGAATAAAAAATTTAAAAATTATTAATAAACATTCTCAGCTCATACATCACAAACTACACAAGCCTAGACAGTCTTGTCTAGTTAGACAAGACCAGACAACTTCTATTTGGGACTTCAATTTGGGACTCCTTCTGAGAGATGTCAGTAAATGAAAACTAAATAGTCCGTAGTGCAAATTACTACCTCATAAATTGCAGCATAATAACAGTTTCCCTTATGAAACTTCTTTATGAGGAAATTTCTATTTCTGTAGAATAATAATAATAATAATAATAATGTATTTTATTTTACAATTATGAGGATGATATTGCACTTATTGGAAAATACTCTAATGAGTAGTAATGTCTTTAAGCAAACTTGTGTTATAAGCATTTTTTATTTTCTTGTGTCTCCCTGAATCTTCACATGATTTTTAAATATTTATTAAAATTCCTTGGCTCCAAATTAAATAGTATTCATAATCAGTGTATTTTAAAAAATTCAACAATTTGGCCAACATAACATAATACTACAACCAAATTGTCTACTCCTTTCTAATTTTGAAGCTAGTGATTATCTGCAAATTTAGTACCAAGCAACTACAGGGGATAGAAAATTTAGTAAAACACTCTGCAGTTACAGGCTCAAAGAGGTGTGGATAGACAGTGTGAAATACAGGCAGTATTTCCTTTACAATGGTTGAATACAAGAGTTCAGCAGGACTCCTAACATATGAATAAATTCAAAAGGCTTACTGAGGGATTTTTTATACACTATTAAATCCTCAGTAACACCTAGCATTTATATAGTACTTCACATTTTTAAAGTGCTATACAAATATGATCTGGATGAACTATTCTCAAAAGACAGAATACAAATCCAAAGTGAATGGTGATCAGATGAATGGCACTGTGACAGTAAAATATAATGTAATTACTACAGAGAGAAACAAAGTACTTTATAATCAGCTCACTATGCATGAAATATCATGGAAGACCACATACTGTACAAAGGAAATGTACAGATATAAAATTACTATCATTCATTAAATAGGTTCTGTGACCACAAGGAACTGACACAAGAGCTGTAATTGGCTCCACAACCTTAAAATGCCTAATTCAGAAGGTGTAGGAAATATAAGGAAACCCTTCAGTGACAGACAGGGAGGTTATTTCAAGTGCTAGCACAAACCACCTGTAAAAGCCATTATTCCTATACATCAATGTGGATTCCATGTTTAATAGACATTAATTCCCTAGTGCCCGTTAAATACATAATAAATGAACATAGATGAGGTAAAGATGCTGTAATTGCCACATACAGCCAATATGGCAAGGGAGGAGTTTTTCCAAATGGGCAGATCCAGAGGCCATGACGAATCCCATCACGGACATGATGAGAAGTCCATGATATGAACAACATCCAGGGAAGAAAGCACCATGAGTCCTTAAGCCTGAAAAGCTGCATGATAAACTTTAATGTCAGAGCCACCACAGGAATCACAGTAGAGCAATGAAGAAGTGGTCTCCGTGGAAGAGTCAGAGCAGCCTGCGGAAGAAAAAAATATTATTGGCAATGGCTACAACTGTGACAAGGGAAGAAAAATTTCATGAGTGTTTACAGGTGCATTGCCAGGTGACTAAGTGGAAGCAGAAAGAAAAACATACTGTTCCTTTCCATTACAATTAATTTAAAGTCAATTTTATGCATGAGAGTTGTATGCTGTCCTGTCTATTGTATGATATGAATCATGCATCCTACTAAGTACTGTCATCAGCAAAACAGGGAGGGAGATGGATGAGGAATGCTATTTGTCACATAGTCATGTGGTACACAGGAACTTGTATAATCAGCTGCACTGATTATATGTATTTAATTTCAAGATAATTAAAAGGAGAACAAACATGTCGTACACTTGAAATATTTAATAAGTTTTACTTGAAACAAATAATGTGCTTTAATGGCATTTACTCCCAAAAATACATCCTGGGTTTTTGGAGTTGTCAGTTGTACAGTTGGCATCTGTAAAGTTGGTTCAGTTGCACAGTGTTTAAAACAGAACCGTAATTTTCAAAAGGACAAAAATATTATCAAAGTTACATGCATTTTGATCACCTTGAGACAGTATTCTTCAAGGACAGGTAAAACAGAGCTCACAAGATCTGAAACATTTGTGACTGGGTTTTTTGTATCAACAACTTGTTTGACAATAATTCAGTTGAAATCCTGATATTTGGTTTTAGTAAGGTGAATGTCTAGCTAGTGAGATTAGATTTAGCCATTTTAAGAAGTGATAATGTCAATTTAATATACATGTTTGAGAACATACTCTGTGGGTGTACTCAGTAGCAACAGCTATGACCATCGCCACAGATTCTAACACAACAAAAAATTGTAATGATATTTTGATTTCTACTGGACAGATAAGTATATTTTTGTGTCTGTAAGCACAGGAGAAACAACAGCGCATTACTAAATGGTCTACAGAAGCACTGATGTGATATTCATTGGCACAACTCTGATACTGGTAACACTTGTAAAACCTGTAACAAGGCACCAGAGATGAACTGTGACAGTGAGTGAGTGTATCATGGCTGCAGTGAACACATCCCTCACTGCACCGACTGCAGAAGGCGGACAAAGCATCTCTAACCCGTTCATCCTTCAACTGTGTTAATCCTGGCAGGATTCAGCAGCAAGAGGGACTCTGGAATAGGTTCAAGTTCATGCATAATTTAGATAACTGCATGGAAACACTATCTTCTCGGCAAGGAAACTCTGAAGTAGCCTTAGCCAGTTAATACAGAGATACAGAGTTAATATAGACACTACCTTGAAATACAACAGCTCATGCTTTAAATCACAGCCAACATTCAAAGGCCTGCAGAAAGCTTTGCTCTCACCACATGCTTGTCCGTAACTCAGTAATGGGATTAAAAAGCTCGCAGAGTGTCTCAACAATTTTTAACTCTACAGCTGTGGAACCAATTCCTTTAAGTAGGAGCAAAAGGTGTATTCAACTTCAGTTCTGTTTCACATAAGCACATTGTTCACGGAATTAAGTAGATTTTCCTACTTTCTGATGATGCAGTTGTGATGGTGAAATTGTTTGTCACCTGCCTTACAAAGGTCAGATTTTTGTTACTGTCAACAACCTAATTTTGAAAAAATCTGAATAGTGATATGTTTCAGCAGATAATCTATTGACTGGCCTCTATTTCTGCACTTTGTAGAAAAACAGCAGAAAAGTCTAAATTAGCCCTTTGCTCTGGCCTATTAAGGTTAGGTGCCAACAGCAACACAGTGTTAGGAAAATGTTAATGTTACTTACGTACACAGCTTATCAATATTGGTGCCAAGGTGATGCTTAAATTCTTTCCACATGAACTTCAGATGGCAGGGCTGTTCATACAGCAAACCTGCATGTTCAGTTTTAGCAAGTCCTATTCTGTAACTGCAGTACAGCCATCAGGCTTCTGATATGCTGTTGCCCAAGGTCTGAGAGAACAGTCTGTTTCCTCTTTTACATTTTGTGACGTTTATTCCTTTTGATAAAGGAACACTTACATCCTTGA
>VWZN01008992.1:75043-89194 GCA_013396955.1 Regulus satrapa
AACCAAACAAACAAACAAAAACAAACCGCCAAGCCTTTTCCACCTTAAATTTCCTGGAAAAAGTTGCAAACAATTTATTTGCAAATGACCTTTTCCATTTACCTACATGCTCAATCAGATGCAAGATCATCTTGCAGTTGGTACTCCTCCACCCTCTCTCACTAAAATGAGCAGCTGGAGAAAGGAGACAATTATTGCATGCAGGAGAACCCACACAAATGATCTGTTTTAATGCTCATGGTGACACCATGGATGCTATATAACAACAGATGCTCCCTCACTGATGTTCTGTGTTGCTTCACAAGCATGAAGTCTTTCGTTCACAGTAACATATTTAATGTAAAATATATTACAGTAGTAATATTAATAAAACAGTAACATATACAATACTATGTTAATTGTGCTTGTGCAAAGCTTATTCTTCAGTTCCAGAAATGCTCCTGTACAGCCCAGGTCAGTCACGGGCAGCACACTTCCCAGCAGTGTTGTATATATATTTGCCACCAACTGCATGCTCTACATATCTAGAATTTGGTGAGTGTTTAGCAGTAATTTCTGCATGTCTCTTCTGCAACTTGAGTGTCTGGGCTACAATCCTGGTGGAGTCTGGGAGCAGCCATCATGTCATACCAGCACTCCTGACTGATGCCAGGCTGCAGGAAGTACCACCTTTGGAGCAGTCCACGAGACAGGTTCTTTTAAACTTGTGTGCACAGTAAAAACCACATGGAACACAAAGAACTACAAATTCCAAGTAGTGAAGTCACTGTAGACTTCATACTTATTGCAAAAATAATGTGGGCAAAAGGTCAGATCACATGGTACTTGGTACACAAGTATTTATCAGAGCAAACATATAAATACCACAGGTGACTATTTACCCTGAATACTTGTCCTGGGTTGATGCTGAATTGTTCCCCATTCATCTGTTTAGCCCAGAAAAAAGTTTTGCACCTTTAAAACTGGATCTGAGCATGAAGGGAGAGAAGGAGAAGCAGTGGAATGTCTGAGGCAGTTGTTTCCAAAACACAAAGATCAGAGTGTTCAGCTTTCCTCACACATGACCTGTGCTGTCTGCGGTGAGGACAAATAATGATGANAGAGAACAGTCTGTTTCCTCTTTTACATTTTGTGACGTTTATTCCTTTTGATAAAGGAACACTTACATCCTTGAGTTACCGAGCCCTGGAGACAGACAGGTGGTTCTGTTTGCTCATATAAGCGCTATACTCTCTTTCTCCTAACAGGCAAATTTGTTTCCCTTTAGAAAGCACCAGATCTAAAAAACCAAACCAAAAAAAAAAAAAAACAAAAAAAAAAANATCTTGCAGTTGGTACTCCTCCACCCTCTCTCACTAAAATGAGCAGCTGGAGAAAGGAGACAATTATTGCATGCAGGAGAACCCACACAAATGATCTGTTTTAATGCTCATGGTGACACCATGGATGCTATATAACAACAGATGCTCCCTCACTGATGTTCTGTGTTGCTTCACAAGCATGAAGTCTTTCGTTCACAGTAACATATTTAATGTAAAATATATTACAGTAGTAATATTAATAAAACAGTAACATATACAATACTATGTTAATTGTGCTTGTGCAAAGCTTATTCTTCAGTTCCAGAAATGCTCCTGTACAGCCCAGGTCAGTCACGGGCAGCACACTTCCCAGCAGTGTTGTATATATATTTGCCACCAACTGCATGCTCTACATATCTAGAATTTGGTGAGTGTTTAGCAGTAATTTCTGCATGTCTCTTCTGCAACTTGAGTGTCTGGGCTACAATCCTGGTGGAGTCTGGGAGCAGCCATCATGTCATACCAGCACTCCTGACTGATGCCAGGCTGCAGGAAGTACCACCTTTGGAGCAGTCCACGAGACAGGTTCTTTTAAACTTGTGTGCACAGTAAAAACCACATGGAACACAAAGAACTACAAATTCCAAGTAGTGAAGTCACTGTAGACTTCATACTTATTGCAAAAATAATGTGGGCAAAAGGTCAGATCACATGGTACTTGGTACACAAGTATTTATCAGAGCAAACATATAAATACCACAGGTGACTATTTACCCTGAATACTTGTCCTGGGTTGATGCTGAATTGTTCCCCATTCATCTGTTTAGCCCAGAAAAAAGTTTTGCACCTTTAAAACTGGATCTGAGCATGAAGGGAGAGAAGGAGAAGCAGTGGAATGTCTGAGGCAGTTGTTTCCAAAACACAAAGATCAGAGTGTTCAGCTTTCCTCACACATGACCTGTGCTGTCTGCGGTGAGGACAAATAATGATGACCATGAAAACAGACCAATGGCCAAGCAATGCAAGCACTGAGTGGCGTCAGCAGGAACAGAAGTAGGTGACTAGAGCAGTGTGAAGACAGCAATTGGAGGTAGAAGGCAGTACTGCCTTGTGCTGCACAAAAGGGTTACTCCAGAAAAAGTAACGCATCATCAGATTTAAAAGTGATGATGATGAGCTTCATAGGTGATTGTGTACGGTAATGTGAAATATACTATTAGTACAAATTAGTAATAGTGGTGTGGTTAGTTAATTAGACTTATTAGTTTATAAGTTATTTAGTAATGTGTTGCCAAAGCAGTAAACATGTTAGTCTCTTAAAGCAGTTACTCTCAACCATGCAATTTAAAGATGAAGAATGGCACTGTAACTACCAAATACATAGTAAACAAGTATCCAGCAAATACATAGTAAAAAAGTAGCTCATGAACTAATAATTATATAGGTGATAGCTTGAAAATTATGCCAAGAAACTGAGAGGCACATCATATTAAGCCAAGGAAAGATAAAACACATATTACAATCAGATCTAGCTGGCCAGACAGCACACAGAAGAAAAGTTTATGGGGATTGTGTTACATCACAAACCGAAAGGACTGTGATGGCACTGCAAGAATACAAAACCTGTATTCTTGCTATTGAAAGATTATAAATCTTTCTTAAAGGACAGAAGCATTGCACTTTTGTGCCAAACTACAAAAAACTACAAAACTACAGTGTTTGGCTTAAATGAAGTCTTGCCTAAAATACTACTCATGGTTTTGGACAGGACCCTTTAGAGGTAATTTAGGCAAAAAAGCAATACAGAGGAGAGGAAAAAAGCAGTATGAGATTTAGAAAACATAAATTTAATCCCTTAAGATAATTTTTTTGAAACTTATTTAGCTGAGAAGAGACCCTTTGTAAAGACCACTGGCTTTGCAGGTTATAATGATATTTTTGCTCTAGGAGTTGAGAGACCTACACCACATTATTTCCTCTATTAGCCCAGTTAACATATGGAAAGGAAAGGAATTGGTATGCAAATCACTTTGAAAAGGCCTTTGGGCATCTTGTCTTCTCCTTACTTTGGCTAAGAACATTTGGCTACTAAAAGGGCTATGATTCTACCTGCTATGCTAGAGAACTAGATCTAATTGTCATCAACTTTGGGTTGCATTAGAAAATGAACTGCTATCTGCTTGGGAACTGAAATA
This sequence comes from Regulus satrapa, assembly GCA_013396955.1. Lineage (NCBI taxonomy): Eukaryota > Metazoa > Chordata > Aves > Passeriformes > Regulidae > Regulus > Regulus satrapa. The sequence goes on from VWZN01008992.1 coordinate 78,540, forward strand.
ACACAGGATGAAATTAGGTCACAAAATTACAAAAATTAACTTTGTTTCACAAAGTAGGGATAGGCTACACAAACGTTCCCCATCCCAGAAGATGTGAGTATATTTAACCTTGCTCACTGAAAAGTAGCAGGTCACCTCCCAGTTCCATGACACGATTCAATAGTCAAATTCTTAAACAGACACCGGTGAAGTCTGACACCTAGTGGTCGTAATTAAGAAAAAGACTGGTAATCATCTCAAATGCGTGAAAAAGCGGCAATAACATTTAAATACTTTCTAATAGCTAGCCATTAATTTACTTGCATTCACTGAAAATAAGACAAAACAGATGAGAATTATTAGAGATTTAAATTCTATTCTATATTGTTATCCAGTAACAATATTATATGACCCATTAATCAACCAAACAAACTTCCCTTTTCTCTATATGGTTTTATAATTGTATAGCATTCCCACATGCAAGAGGTACAATAAAGGGGAGAACTAGGGACTGCCAGGGGTAGGACATGCTGGAGCCTGACTGTGCAGCTGGCAAAATGGTAGTCAGTGGTATCCTGGGCTGCACTGGGAATGTGCCCAGCAGGTTGAGGGACTGATTCTTAACCTTTCTCCTCAGCACTGCTAAAGTCAAGAGGGGAAAACTGACCAAATGCACAAATAGAAAGCATCTTTTCTCTACAATTAACAGTGATACTGTATGTAAACAGAAACTATTCTTCCATTTTAAGTCTGATTTTTACATCTCAACACTATTTGCCCCTTGCACTTAGCTGTCACCTATTTTTTTTTAAACCGGTAAACTGTTGTTCTTCTTTACTTGCATGAATATAAAGAACAGGATTTCCTTCCTTCCTTCCTGCCTTATAGCTATTTCCCAATGAACAGTGTAATAGCATTATGAGCAAACTAGAGGAGGAAAACTACTGGAAAAGAGTGCCATAATCTGGTAGTACTAATCCTATTGAGAAACTCTGCCCTAACAAGCAGTGCTGCAAATAGAAGATGATCCATTCACTGCTTAACAGGAGACAATTCACCTTTTTACTTTTAATAAGCTGATGCTTGCTTTCCTACTTTGTTTTTAATTAATTATATTTAAATGCAACTCAGATTGCCTTTTTAAAGGTGACAACTCACATATAGCTCTTTAGTGGGAGAAATACTTAGGGCTGCCTAAAACCAATGCATTACTCATAAAGACTGAATTAAATTAAACAGAAATTCTATCATCTACGTTTCAGATACTTCTACCCCACATTTCAGGTATTTCTAAACTTTTCTGTAAAGAAAAGTGGAATAATCCACTTCACTCACAGAAATATGCAAGGCAGCACTTAACTCCTTCAGCTGGATAACAAAGCAACTATGTGATACATGTAGAATAGTATGTACATGTGCAAAACTCTTTTTTTCCTTCTCAGCAGCTGAAACCGAACAGTTGATGTAAAATATTTTTATGGCTTTTAAAATCATAACAACTGCATATAAACATAATTTCTGTATATCTATTAAAGGTATTTAATTAAATTATCGATGGAACGTCTTTTGTCTAGGACATGGCAGAAGAAGAATAATGTAAACAGTCATAAATTAACAAATTACTGATTTATTGACTTACCTTTAATGACAGAGATCCAGCAAGAAAGAAGTGGTCCACATCAATGACAGAGGCAAGGAAGCCAGCCAGGGTGACCTCAGTGAAGTCACTTTTCTTCCTGAGTCCAATCACTATTGCCCAGGACCACATGCCCAGTATGCCATGCACTGCATTATCAGACAAGGCTCGGAGCCAGTCATTTTGCTGAATGAAGGAAAACTGTAGGAGTCTGTCTGCTACAAAGCAGAATATCCCCAAACCTAGACTGGAAATAACTGAGGCTGTGCTGAAAGTCTGGAGAAGAGCGTGGGCTTTTTCAGTCTCAGATGCCATGACAAAAACCATGTCGCAGCACTCAAAATATCATCAGGACACACACTGTGCATGGTCCTTCGTACTGTCAGTTGTTCTGTAAATGTCAGACATCAGAAAGAAAACTATTAAACAAAGAAAATCCTTTTGCACTAAACATTTGTTACCACAGCTACACCTGGGTGTTAAGACCCAAAATTCAGTGTTTGCATTTAACATTCCCAGGGAATTTCAAATTTCAATTAGTTTACTGACTTGAACACTACAGCTCTGAATTAAAACACCCGTCCTGTTTAAATTAGAACCAGCACAAATAACATGGAGAGCTGTAATTCCACTTATTAAAATGTTAAATATTACAAAATAACTTGAAACATATCTACGATAATGCACTGAATATGTTTCAAGGTTCCTTCTGATCTTAAATACATTATTTAATCCAATTAAATACATTATGATGTAATAATAAAAGAAGATTCATTTTGGAGGATTCTTAGAACTGATTCTCAAAATCCCAGATTTCTCTACACAACAGCTGTTAAAACTGAGTTTTCAATCTATAATCCAAACCACTTCTGTAATTAACATTTTTTGCTAATGCATGTACTAATTTCCTGGCATCCTTTCCTGAGCAATGCCTTGTTTGGTTTGAAGACTGGAATGTAGAACAAACCTTCAGGAAACCAAACCCACTAAAATATTTTCACTATTTATAATAAACAAAGAGAACAACCACTTAGTCAAGCAAAGCAATCAAAACCACCTCCAAAAGAGCCAAACTACCTAAGGTTTTCCTCAACATGTGCTCCAGCAGAGAAGTTGGCTGTCACTTTTAGGACTTATCTGTTGTCTGCCACATTACCTTTATAACTCCTCATTTTTCAAGATAAGTTATAGCTGTCCCAGCTATCATGCTAGTCTTTTTGGGGAGCTGCAGGGACAGACCACAGCTTTAAAACCTACACCCTGGCTAAAAATGGATTTGTCCCATGAGCTTGCCATTTTTGTGCAATACATTAAATCTTGACAATCCTCCTTTATTAGGTAAATTATTATTCTGAAGGGCCTTTTTGAGTGCTTTAGACTTCCTAAGATGACACATAACAATTTATGATTTTAAACGTATTATAAGTCTCAAAAGATAAAAAAATTTCTCCCAGATTATTTACATGCCTGCTTGTTGTAGAATTGCCCATAAAACAGAACTAATCTCTGTACGAAAAGAAAAAGCCCACTGAATCATTTATTTAGAAAACATCTTAGAAAGTAAAAGAGAAGAAAGCATGAATAATGCATGGACTTTGCACAGATGAAAAACTGGGTCAGGTTTAGAGTCTGTTAGCCATGACTGTGCCTTTTCTGAATGAATGTGCAGACACAAAGTATTTCCTGAAACAATGGAAGTGCTGTTTTCTGGTGGGTGACCTTATGGTATGCAGGACATTACTGTATAAATTCAATTTTAATGAAAAAATGGCAGTCTCCTCACAAAAGTTTCTTCTATATGGCCATCATGTCAGATAGCGATTTCATTTAAAATCACCTTAAAACTATGTAAGAATCTGATCTGTGAAGAGATGATGTAGCAACATACCTTTAAAAAGCACACCAGAATCAAATTTCCCCTGGGACTAGGAGCACATTTTTTTTCCATTGCAGGTACCTTACTCCAGTAGGAAATATCTATGGTCTACGCCTCAGTGTTGAGCCTCTGTGCTTTCTGCCCAGTCCACTGCAATAAATACCAAACACCATTTGTTCCATCCTAAATAAAAACAAACCAGGCACCAGTAAGCACCAAGATCAGGCAAAACAGCATACATGAAATATGAACTGTAAAAAAAAATCCAGAAAGAATAAACATATATTTTTATTAATTTGTAAAGAAGTATAATTGAGCTAAAAGCAACTTCAGTTAAGCTTTGAAGGTCTATAGAAGAAAGAAGACCGTAAACCAAGAGAAGAGAAGAAGTAAAAATGGAACATGATAGTAACTAAAATATAAAAAAACCACAAAGTCCAAAAAGAACAGTTCCGTGCTTCTACATAATAGCATTTCAACAGATAGAGCAATCAATTTTTACAGATTTCTCCTTGTACCTGGAAGATTCCCACCTAATGAAACATTTATGAGTCCCATTCAGGGATCTTTTTCAAAATTCCACCCCATCACTTATTGGCCTTGGAATAGATAAAGAGAGGTTTAGAAATTCATATAGCAAGAGAGTTCTGTGACGTTCTGTGTTAGGCTTACACTTTTGCTGTGGGTAGTATTAGCAGGTATTCTTTGAGCCATAAGGAAGAGCAGGATGCAAAACTGGCTTCATAGTCAAGAACCATGTGCAACTGCTCTTTTTAAACAATCCATTTCAGCCTCCTTTTGAGACAAAAGTGAGTGCTGCCTGTGTAAAAATCAACTCATGCTCACAAGGATTTCCCAGGAGGATTACAACAGGATTTCCCAGAAATATTTTGCACATCAATAGAGAAATCAGACCAGAAAAAGCAAAACTCTGGTCAACCAAAATAATCTCTGGAATTATAAATTTTTATGCAAAACTAGAACCCTTTTTCTCCCTGAAAAATGATGCTTTTCAGGCTCTACAAAAAAAATCACAATAAATGTCAGTTTTTCCAGCCTCTAAATCTCAGAAAGCAGTTGTGCAGCTTACATTCTTGCTAAAACAGAAAAGTGGGGAATAATTCACACAAAAATAACAAACCTGTTAAACCTTTGTGTGGTCAGTCCAGTTAACATCCTGAAGGGAAGCTCTAGGTTGGTTTTACATAAAACACAAGAGCGGACAGAGTAACCCAGCTTTGAGTTGTGGCTTCCCATTACATTTTTACATGAGATAAACCACTAAGCACAATCTCTTCTATAGTTTCAAAATGGAATTTTGCAGATATGCTAATTTAATTTAAGGAAATTACCAAAGCAATTTTTATGAACACTCAGTTAACACTACATTACTGATACAGCAAGATATTTATGTCAAAACTGTAAACATACTTTTGGGAAAACAGCTGACACTAAGAGGCAATGGTATACCAGCTAAACAAAAATCCAATGGCTAAAATTACAACTTAGAAATATTGCTCTGCATAATTTTGCCGCAGTTTTGCATGATGCTATCAAATATGTGAATACATATAGAAATTTCATGCATGGAATTACAGAATCACAGAATCAATTAGGTTGGGAAAAGCATCTGAGATCAAGTTCAACCTACAACCAAAAAACACCCTGCCAACTAACAGAATTATGCATGCTACACAAGAAGCTAAAAGACTGTAATCCCTTATAATTCTAGGACCTCCTAAACCTCTCGTTATCCGATATCGGATGTTAATTTTTATTAAAAACTGCATGAAGCAGAATTAAGACACCAGCTCAAACCTTTAGCATACAATCTCGTGGAAAAGGAGATCCCAGCCTAAGACTATCTGTGAAGAACTGGCAGCACCAGCATTTTCGGGTCAGATAATTATAACATATTACTGGAGCGACCATGCAAATAGGTTTGGGTCAAGTAATTACAACGCATTATTGTCGTGATCTAGCAAATATTTATGGGCTAGATAATTATAACGCATTTTTTGGGGATGGAGAGGACAAAAGCCCAGAACGAAGCGGTAGGCTTTTACCAAGATGCTGAAGAAAAACTAAACTAAAACGAGTAGGANACAGGAATTGGGTGTTCGCGCTTTGGCTCCTTTAAGTGCTGTGAGGGAGAACGATGATGAGAGTTTAGTGTTTTGTCACTAAGGACATGGTGTGCCGCTGACAGACCACAGAACAGAGAAGTGTCTTCTGCCCTGAAATTAGTACTTACTTGCTTACTCAAAGAGAGCACTCTAAGAAAGTATTTGGGAAACATTTTATTAGGTATTAAGACTTCTTGATGTAAGCATCTAAATAAAAACACGTTTTTACAGTGGAAACTTCCATGTCTACTCTGGTCATTTCAGCAGCCATCCATCAGTCGAATAGATTCAAACATATATTCATACATTAAAAGCAGCACTGTCAGGTCAGGCCTGACCTCTTTATGCAGTAGTGTGCCATTATCTCAACTGTTCTCTTTGCCTGTAGCAAACACAGCATTGGTGTTATCACTGATATTACATTGGCACCTGACAGACTTCACCAGGAGGATGCTGGCAACTTGTCCCTCTGCCTTCAGCCTGCATTCCTGTCTCCCCTTGGAACCTCCTCAGGCACAGTTGGGACAGCTCCCATGAGGACACGGAACACAGACAGGGCTTCAGGGGCCTGTGGGCATCACTTCCCAGAAGCAGCAAGTAGAGATTCAATATCCTGAATGACTTTAGAAGTTTTTTCCAAAGCCTCCAATACACAACCTTCACTGAGTTCTTCTGTCTCACCCTTGTTTTCTTTTCTTTCCACAGCGACACCAGACGGATTGGATTTTGCAGCAGATGTCCTTTTCAGAATGTTGCTATTGTCTAATAAAACTAGTGTTACTTTGTTAAGAAAAAATTTCAGACTCTTCCTCCTCAAGAGAAAAATTAGTCTCTGCATTGGTATTCATCATTCTGCCTTGCAAAGTCTCACATTTTGTAGCATAGTAATTACGAACAGCTAAAACCCAAAAAAGATTATATTATTTAAAACGTCTACAACATTTATGGAAAAATGTATTTTAGACTTCAATTTATCCAAAAGTTACTTTGAAAGGAAAATGGGTGTTACACTTCAGTTTAACAGCATGCACTTTTCATACTAATAGAACGGAACACTGGCTTAAATACAATTAGAGTGGCTTTAAGCAGATTCAACACAGTGCACATTTTGAGCTGGCTGGATACAACAGAACGATACTAAGGTGGCTGATAAACAGAAAGATACTGTACTGCAAAAACAAGCCCAAAGGCAACTGTGTTGTTCCTCTTTCAAGAACAGACCAGCAGATGACTTTTAGCAAAACTGATACAATACACATTAAAGTGATTTGTTTTCTGGTTACTTTTCATTTTAGTTTTGTACTTCAACACTGTTTTCATTTTTATCTTTACCACAAAATAAGTGATAAAACAAAAGAGATAAGTAAGGAAATGAGATTGTTTTAAGAAGTGAGACAGTAAAGGATAGAGAGACTTTGATGATCTAAAGTGCGGATTTGAACATGCAGATAAACGGCAGAATATAAAATTAGAAAAAACAATTACAATTTTTTAAAAGGATACAATTAAATCTCTGTATCTTTTCAAGCTCAGCATCAGCAGACCTGTCCAAGAAAATAAAGGCTATTAAATTATTTAGTATCTAAAAGAATCTCAAGGATATTTTCTACTTCAGATCTTAATTTTTAACAGGTTCCAGCAATACTGAGAATTAGATCAGCAAAATCCAAGTGGAAAAACATCTGTTTTCTCTCTCTTTGATACCACTATTCAATGGCTGACATTTGTAAAATATTTGTGTTTCCAAAAATTGTATCTCTGCTCTAAGAATAGTCTCTTTGCTCTAAGCATGTATAAATACAGATAGAATTTTAATGTATCAGCTGAATCTGCTGTAATTTAAGTAACAAGTGCAACTGTAATTGATTTCAATTAGCAAATCTTTAATATTCCAATGTTTGCAGATGATGTCAGTAGATTTTTGGTCAGTAGCATATATTAAAAAAAAGGATAAATATGTCAGCAAGGGATACAAATGTCATTAGGCAGTTCAAAGTACTATTTTGGACTGCTTGATGTTAAAAGCAATCTTTCTTAGTCTGGTATCTTATCTTTTCACTGCAAGACACTATCTTTGTAACATTAATTGTCCTTTGACAAAGTCACCATAATTTTGATTTTTAAGTAAGACAGACAAAGCTCTATGAAATAACCTTCACCTGAAACTCACCAAACATTTTAAACACTGAATGAAAAATATGAAACCATATACATAATAAATGGGCTTTAAAAATGAATTTTCATTTTGACCATTAAGAAATGCAAGATAAAATTCAAAGCTTTTTTTGACTTGTGTTTTGAACATTATTTATAGTCAATTATTAGGGATAAAAATGAATACCAATTTTCTTCAGTTACAGAGTGTGCAGTATATCCAGCAATATCTTTCCTTTCATTCAAATCTCTGCACCATTCTATTGCTGTTCTGATGTACCTGTGTTAATATGAAAATTCAAAAAAGTGGTTATTTATATAAGAAATAAACTCAATTTTTGAACAAGAAATTGAAGACATTAAGGAATACACCTGGATCTGAAAGAAAAAGCTATGATTCAAAATCTAGCTTTTTGTCCTGGCTTGCACCTTGCTATTTTTTGTCTTCTTCATAATTTCATCTATACAATTACAATAAATTTTAACAAAGCTATATGATTTGCAATGAATAGTTCATTTTTGTTTGCAAATATCTGCTTGCTAAAGTGCAGCACAGAAAACTTCTGATGACTCCCATAATGAGGCTGTAATTAGAGTAAGCAGATTAGGAAAAGCAATCTGCAGGTGGAGGTCAATATCTGTAATAAAGCAAAAATTGGAAAATGTGCTGTTCAGTTCTGAATATCAGCTCTATAAAGGACAAATGCTTTTGGGATTTTTTTAATCCACTGAAGTAAATGCCAAGTTGTAGCTCTAGTTATTTTTCTAAAAAGACATTTCCATAACAGTTATAATGGAATCACAGCATGCAGTGGCCCTGAGTCACACAGGTCTTGAATCTTTGCCAGAAATAAGATGGAGCTTTTATCGTTACAGGTCTGGTCCATCCCTACCAGTATATTGTCAATAAACACTGTTCCTTCATATAGGAGGATTTATAGAGAATCATGTTCATATTTAAATTTTTAAAATTAAACAAATAATTTAAATTACCTTTCATAGACTCCAGGATTACTTATTTGTATTAGCTGCTGTAGCCCATCAGGAGCAGTTAACTTACACCAGCCTACATCTTCATTTATCTTAAAATTAAAAAAAAAAGTGTTTAAAAATGTCTCCAAACCTGTAGCACTTTCAATCTTTTTTTGTTTTTGTATTTTACTGCCATCAGAATTTTTGTTTGATATTCTCATTAGTTTTCTAGTAATACTTTTTCATGGAAAGTTTTAGGAATAGTCCTTCCTCTAGTCACACATTACCTGGATCTCACTACAGGAAGAGCTGAAATCCCAAACCATAGTCAGGGTCATCCTATCCCAAAAAACAGCATGGACTTTATGATCTGAGTACACAAGCAGTCTTCCTATGCTGGGAATAACCTTTTCATGCAGCAAAACTGGCAGCATTTCTCGACCATCAGTCTCAGGTAGCTAGAACCAAACAAATACATTAAAAACTTGAAGAGATGCTGTCTTCATTGTTAAAACTGTCCGTATCTGCTCCAGATTTTTAATTCACTTGTCTTTCCAGATCACGGCCAGCTCTCTTCACCATGCAATTGCTTCTTAAATATAACTTTTAAATGCATGCTTTTAGTTTCCAAATACCTGGCCTCCAATCTGTGAGGATACAGTCACCATTCTTCTCTCTAGATTAAGTCCTATTCCCTATAGCCTGTATAATCATCCTTATAACACTGCAAGATTTATAAATTTCCAGCTACATACCACTTTCCAGCAGCAGAGATAATAATTATGACTTAATGACAGTTTTGTTTTGCAGCAATATTGAAGAATTCTGAGGAGAGAAAAGAAACCAATAATTTAATTTCTACCATATCTTCTAAGCACTTGCAAATTTTGTATTGCAAGTTTACATATGTCCTCAATAAGGTGCTAAGATAACCTCCTTTGATTTTTTATACTAAAATAATAATAAGCATTTTATGTAATTTTAACTCCCATCCTTTCTAAGTCAGCAGAATCAATTTAACAAAGGTAAAGTTACTTGGTTGCCTGAGTAATAATGGAGGATATAGAGTATGGATGTCCTGGCACATCTGGAGGTAGGCTGCTCACTGAATACATCTTTTCTTCCACCTGAGTAAAGAGAAGAAAGAAGATGAGTTAGTTACAGGTACTGTAGCATGAAAACAGAATGATGAGCAAGTTATGAAATTTCTAATCTCTCAGAAGGCAACTATAATCACATTTAAATCTGCCACAGAACACAGAAAAATATCTCATTGGAAATTGTATCCTTAAGCCTACATCTGTTTGAAGATACATTAAAATATTCAGTTTCTTTACACTCAGTAAGAACCAGGATGTTCTCTTGTTAGACAGTAGACTACGGGTCATTACTGAGTGGCAATGTTTGACTACAAGTTAAAGGTTGGGTTCCAAGAGTACAAATCTGATCCTTAATCCTGCTTTAAAAAATACAAGGCGCTGCATTAGCACTTGAGTACCTCTCCTCTGGGGGAACTTAACAGACAGACACAGGGGCAAAAGCCTTTTTTCAGCACTGAGCAGCTGGTCTACAGCAAAGCCAAAACAAACCCTGCATCTTCTAGGTTCTGTCTTCATACAGTAGACAACATTTCCAAGTACAAGGAAACTCTAATCCATACATTAGTTTAGAGACTAAACTAAATTAGTTTAGAGAAATGGTTGTTGCAGAACCTTACTGTTGAGTTTGATAAAACAAATGTTACAATGAGGAAGAATTTTCTTATTGTGTAAAATTTACAATAATCCCTTCTGAAACAGAAGGAATAATCTAATATTTTTGTGTGACTGATGACTTGATTGAGGCATTATAGTGATGCCTAAAGAGCCTGCCTGGAACAGGGGCTGGAGAGTGTTAAAGGAATAAAGTAGGT
>VWZN01009035.1:1690-28422 GCA_013396955.1 Regulus satrapa
TTAAAAAATCTTAAATCCTTTTTGTTACTCTATATTATTTTTATGCTACGGAAATATTAAGAAATTTACATTATTAGTAATAACTTAGAGTAGACCATGTGGGTAAACAAACTCCAGCTAAGCACAATAGCATCACCTGTGTGCAAAAATACTACAGCAAAACTAGAATTAATGACTGAAGCAGGCTGCAGGCAGAAGGAGCATATTGCCATTTACACACAGAAAGGCTCACCCCATGACACCCTCAAGTTGTATATTTGATTACATAGCTGACTGTTTAAATATAAGGGTTTATGTATGAAAATAGATGTTACTGATAGAAATAGAGATTTAGGTACACATTCACAACACATGCATGGTGTACCAAATGTCTACAGTTTCATGTTACACACTAGGAACTAAAATTCTATTTATTGTCTAGGCTGGTAAGCTTTCTCTTTTGAGCAACAGTTCATGTCTTCCAGAATCAGAGTAATATAAATACGCATGAACACATCCTAGCACTTCAATAGAAGAAAAGAGGGTCTTAATGACAACAGGTGGAGCAAAACAGGTATTACTCAAATACTTGTTGATAGGATTCAAGAGTGCTCAAGGCCATGTGATGCTTAGGGCCACAGGAGAAATCAGCAGAGACCTAACCTAGCTAATTGGCTGCCTTGATTGTGATGGTTCTGATTAGAAGAATAATCAGCTCTCAGCAGCCCTTAGGCAAAAATGCCAACTGAGGTTTTTTTGGTTTTTGTTTTTTGTTTTTTCCTGTCTGATGATGGTGCACAGCAGAATGAATGCCAGATCACATCATTAAACCACTCTTCCAAATATTAAAGAGGTTCCTATATGAACAAAACCAGTAATTCCTGTTGTAATTAGCTTGAACATTCTCCTTCTGTCTTGTTGAGACTGCATTCATATAGGCTAAAAAAATGCTGACCTCCAGTTTTCCTTGGATATGGAGAACCAGTCACACTTTATGACTGAAAAAGAAGAGCTGTTATCATTTCACCAGTCCTGGACCAGCAAAAGGAGATCTAAGGCATAATTAAATTATTAAGAGTTGGCTGCATATGACACAAAAAAATAATTTGAATTCTTTTTTACTGTTGTTTTGAGTGATTTTATCTAAATATGTCCATCCATAAAAAACACTCTCTCTCCTTTCTCTAATTGGCTACATCATTTCTAGCATTTTTTTCAGTACATAATTTACATTCACAGTCATCAGGAAAACTTCAAGCCAGATATATTCAAAAGAGATTTCATAGTATTTTCTCAATACTGCTCTCTTCTGTATCAGACTTTTGGTTTCTGACTACAATAATTTTACCCTTCTGTCAGCTGCTGCTGCAAAAAATGTGAGTATTCATTTGAATGCAAAATAATATGTATGGACTATTACATTCCCAGGCTAGTAATTTTAAGATGCACATTTTGCCACTATTTCTGCACCCTGTTACATTAGCTGATTTAATAACTTCTAAAACAGTTAAGCATATCACACACAAAGAGCCTAAAAGCAAAGGAACAAAGGAGCTCCAAACAGCTTTTCATAATTATCTAGCTATAACACACACAGAAGGAAAGCCTTAAGAGCAGTTTTCAGTCCTTCAGTTACACAAGAAGATCTAGGCATCCCTCCACAGACCTGACTGAAAAAGTGGAAGAAAAGCATGTCTGCAAAACAATTATCTACAATGTGATACTGGCCATTTCATAAGAGAAAGCAAAGTCTGAAACAACTGATCTTTCATGTCTTCCCTTTAAGACTGTCCACATTAATAGAATTAAATACCTCATTGACAACAAGTCATAAATGTCTGAAGAGCAAAAAAAATTAAGATCAGCAGTCACTAAGGACATTTGACACCTGAAGGTAATTACATGTATGGGAATCCTGACAGGAGCTATTTCTCCTGTTCCCATTTTGAGCTGTCTTCTGGAAAGTTCACCGAAAGAATGTGTCAAACTGTCTATTAAAAGGACAACCAAAATATGCAATAAACACATCCATATTTTAGCCTCTGACCCTTGAAAGCCAGCACATTTTTTACATTCTTCTAGTCAGGATAAACAAGAATCAGCCAGCTCTGTGTATCTGTGCCCAGACCCGCTCACAGCTCACAGGTCTGGTCCGGGGGGAGATGTGCAGAACCCTTACATTTACAGCTGTCAAGTGTGCTGCTGGAAATCATTTAACCAAAGAAGGAATGGGTAAATGTGTGAAAGAGCTTATTGCAGGCCTAGTTTACAGATCCTGGATGTGTCAGGAAACCATATGTCCTTGCCAAATAGAAATCTTCTTGAAATGGGCAACTGTCCCCAGCTCTCAGAATTCTTGCATGAGCACCAAAAGAAGAAACAGGTTTGTTCCCCAACCCCGACTCCCTCCAGCTGTGTCTCCTCAACATTGTAGTTGGGGCTCAAAGTATTCTGGAAACAATTTTTCAGATCGGTCAGTGTGAGCTGTTCATTTCACCAGGACTTGTAATGAACTGTAAAACCAACATTTTGGTTCAGTTAACACTGGCACTCCAGCTCCCATAAGAGATGACAACCATGAGTTAACTGAAGTAGAATCTCTGGTCTTGACTCTTCAGTGTGTAAGTTTCACCTGCACCATTTTGTTTTGTTAGCAGGATTTCAGTCCATTTTTAATGCATATACAAACACACACACACCTCCTATACCTAACCTTGGGGTAAACAAATATATATATTTTTTATATATTACTCTAAGTACTCTTCTGGTAAGAAATCCAGTAAGCTTCTCAACCATACTGTAAATAGAACTAATAGATAATTAAATCAACTTCTGTTTGCATTACTTTTTTCACTTATTAACCCTGTTGATGCCTGCTGGCATAGCTTGATAGGAGAAGTCAAGGGCATTGTCTGTGCTCCTACAAAGCCTGGCCACTGCCAGAATCTCAGCCAGCCTTGCTGAGCCAGATTATGTTCCTCTGTTTATCAACTGGTTCCCAGTCTCCAGAGAGGTACTGGTTGACCTGCTATGCAAAACTGTTTGTAGCACTCTCCTCAACTCCAACAATTAGTCTCTGGGCTAAAGGCTTTCTCTAGCCTCCAAAAGCAGTGCACGGTTTTAGGAGTGCACAGCAGCACTACAGACAGCACAAGAGCAAGCTGCTCTCAGAGCTGCTATGTAGCCAGGCAAGGTTTGCCTGAACAAGTAGAGCATGAAGCTGCACTACTTTCAAGGTTTGCAGCACTCAGTGCCTGTTTCAGCTGAAAGACACATCCCAGACCTTTCAATACCCATTAAGACTGCAGAAAATTTAAACATCCTCTTGGTACAAATAGTAAAAGTCTCAGTGTAAACAAATGTTCCTATGAGTTTAACCAAACCACTGATGACCCATAAGTAGTCTCATACAAGGGTCAGTGCAGAAGAGTTTCCTTACTCACTGACTTATTACAGCTTCAAGAAACAACACAGGTCTTTGCACTCTAAATCCCCTTTGTCAGTAAGGCTAAGATTTACATCACCAATAAATGTTCAGCAGAGACAATTTGGATTGGGCTGGCTGGGTTACATCCAGCATCTACAAAACTCTCATAGTTTTGTTTACAACCTGGCCTGATGGATTTTGCAGATCAACATCAAACATATTCACTGACAGCAGAATAGCTATGCTGAGTTCTACTGATTCACTATTTGCAGTGAAGGGCTGTAAGACACCATGTTCCTAATCTTAGTATAGAGACAATAGTTCTACACTCTTGTCTGTTTTGGTCTAAAGCTCTGACAAATCAAGGCTGTTATTTTCCATCCAGATGACATTCTTCACAGCAGGGCTCTTTTGACTTAAACACAGCTCCCACAGCAGGAAAGGTAAGCAACAGCAGACAGTTTTTAAGGCTTCACTCCTCCAACATACCAACGGGGAAAGTGAACAGAAGCCTTTTGTCACACCTACAGACTTCTCAGCAGGATCTTGAATACCCAGAGGATTGCACCTCTCACACACCTGGTACCTGACTAGGTATTGCTCTGAGTGAGACACATTAGGTGATGAGCATCAAGTATCACAGTGCAATGATGAGACTGCTGCCACAGGGGCCCCTTGCAGCCCTGTCTTCTGCAAAGAAACCTTAATTTCCACACGATGCTGGCATAAAGAAGAAGCTCATCAAGGCATTTTGACACACTGGGAAAGAAGAATGCATTAATATAAATACATCATGTTAGACCCTACTTTGATTATCCACCTTATTTCCTTGTCCATTGTGGCTGGCAACAGAAAGGCAGATAGGCAGCCCCCATGAGAGAAGAGAAAGCACTGTGGTAGAGAAGGCACCCGAACAAACATGGTCCAGTGCTGGCCACATACTGAATTTCCTGTGTGCAGTCCTACCTCAGGTTTTCTCTGGTAAAAACAGCAGTATGTCACTGCTGTGGGAAAATAACCACAGGTGACTGAGCCATTTGAATACTATGAGGACACATAAATATCCAATTAGGAAGATTAGAGGAGCAGTAAGGCCAACTTTCAGATTTATCTGCCATTCCTACAATTTCAACATTCAGATTTGTTTTCTGCAATGCAATTTGAACAGCTGCACAGACAGGGGACTTGCCAACATCAGGAGTAGTTTCTGCCACCTGAACTTCACCCAAATCTCTTCATACAGTCAGAAGATATAGAGGCTCTCACATAAGACTATTTCCTTGCTGAAGCAGTCACCACAGGCATCAGCTGCAAAGAGCTAGCTGTACCTTGTAGGATGAAACAAAATGTAAGCATTATTGTTGTGCAAGTAACTTCTTGGTTTGAACAAGAGAAGCATTTAACTCTTATAATTTAATAAATATTTTCTAAAATTTAGATTTCCTTTTTATATGCTGAAATACACTTTTGCAACTGTTTTCCCTAAAACTATTCAATGAACTGAACACAGCTTTATGGATACCTTTAGTCCACCTTTAATTAGGATTTTCATGCCAAGAGAAACATAAAAGATAGAACTTTGTGAAATGATTTGATTTTCTTCCTCTCTCAGTTGACACTAAACAGACATTTCAGGAGAAAATATAATAGAAGTCAGCTCCTTTCACAAGAGGCAGTAGTACCCTCATACAAACAGAGGAGGAGTGAGAGAGAATACAAGAAACAACAAACTATTTTGGGATGTACATTAGTGTGTAAACACAATATGTAGAAGGAGCAATGAGAAGATGTGGCATAAGATTATGCTAAGAAAGGACTAGAATTTGCTGTCACGGTGATCAGATGCATCTGGCCAGTGGCTCAGAGGTGAAAAGGAGTGCAAAGTGCATCCTCCTCCTCTCTTTCCACACCTGCTTTTGCTCTGTGTTTCACGGCTGAAGTGATTCCTGGCGCTTACCTCTGCCCCAGCTGCCTCCCTGCTTCCAGCTAGGGACCCCTCTCCAGAGGGCAGCAGCCCTCACTTCCATGTCTCTCTTCCTTTCCCTCCATATCCCCGACTGTGGCTTTATCTCGATGTCTGGGATCCAGCCGGCAGAACAGCACTGCTAGGCAGGCAGGATGAATGACAGGGGAATCCTCACTGCCTCCCTGCACACTGTATCAGGTCTCACGGACGCGCTTGCCAAATGCATATTGCATATGCAGCGCCTGGCAGCTCTTCCTAGCAACCTGGCTGGAAGAGTTTCTTCCCCCTTTAACCTATTTTATTACTATTACTTTGTTTTGTTTTTAATAACTGCATAATGTTTGGTTTAGGCACTTTACAGCCCTGCTGCCACACTGTAAACTCTCAAGTGTGCACAGTGATGAAATGCCTCAGGGAGCTAGTTTGCAGTACATGAGGTAACATCAGCTCTGTAATTTAATTCCCAGTGCACTTCACACATTTGAGAATTAGAAATAAAATCAAACAAAGTTTCAGAGAGCAAGTTGCATCAAGCTGTGAGGGTAAAAAAAAAAAAAAAAAAAGGGACAGTGAAGTTCATGCCAGAGAAGAAACGCATCAGAGGTGAGTGACAACTGGCAGTGAAGGAATATACCAGAATTTGCCCTCAGTGGATACATTTACAGCATCAGCTGCCAAAGGTCAATGACTGCACCTGTGTACAAGGAAAGCAAATGGGACAAGGCAGAGGAACAGCAACTGCCCTTCATCCAACAGCACTGACATAATTGAAGAAGTCATTCTGACATCCTTTTCTTATTGATTTCATATCCTGATCTTTTAAGTTCCCATGTTAGTTCCAACTTATGAAAAAATGTTCCAGAGACAGATTAGGAAACAGAGCTAGACATTAAGAATGTGAAATTATCAGAGAGCATGCATTCCCCAACTCCTGAACACATATAATATACCAACCACACCTTCTAGATTTCTTTTTCTCCATATTTACTAGGCTTGTAGCAACATACTGCTCCTCGTTCATGCTATAAACTGCATCTCAGCAACACAAGAAATACAAAAGAGCCTGGGCTCTGGCAAGACTGGTTTACCAAGACAACAGCTTTGAAGAGAATTATATGCATTAAACAATTACAGCTAGGCAAGACCATTTTCTGCCAATCAGTCAAGATAGGGACCTTTTCCTACCCTCATTTAGCTTTTTGCCTGTAACAAAGAAAAAGAAACTATTTATAAAGAACTCAGAGTGTATCTGCTTCTTGACACAGCAGCTGCTTTGTACATATTGAAGAGACATGGAAAAACCTGAAAGTGGATCAAAGAAGGTCCCCCTGTCACAATGAAAAGTTATGGACTCCATCCACTTTTTGCCATGCCTTCTACTGCTGCAAACTGACTATTTTTGCTCATAAGAGTAAGCAAAGTATCCCTAAGTGCAAAATGAATACAGCACAAATAGATTTGGTAACGTCACACAGATATGTTGTATGAATAATGAGATTCAGTTGCAGCCTGTCACGCAGAAAGCATATCAGCGTAACTGATTTTTTGAAAAGTTGACTGAGTAAGATATAATTCAGCACAAAAAAAATACAAAAGAGAACATCTACGCTTGATATAACACTCCTTTGCATTTTTAATGTGTTTTTTTTTTTTCTTTTTACTGGGGAAAACAGTTACATTGAATCATATTCCACTTACAATTGACTCTGATCACATCAAAAGAAAAAGTGGGAGCATCTTGCCCCCATAATCTTAATTACCAGCTAAGTCAAATTACTTCCAAAAAGAGATTGTTTGTTGGTACAAGACACTCCAGAAAAAAGTAGCACATCCATCTGAATACCTTCAGTTTTAAAATTTCCAGTTATCTAGATTCTCCACAGCTATTTTTAAAATCAGACAAGTCAGACAAGTCATTACTCAAAATGAAAATGGCAAGCAATTGTACCATATTGAACAATTCACAGCCTGTGCACAATGGACACCAATTTATTCTCAGTCAACAATGCAGTCCTTATACATAGTCATGGTAGTATTTTCCTCCGACTAGTCATTCAAGCTTTTCAGTAGAATTGGGTGAATATTGTAATCCCTGAATTACCTAGGATAAGAGGCAAGTAAATACTACGGATAACAGACGAGTCTGCATAAGGTACCACTGGATATTTTACTTCAGTATATTCACTCGGGTCACAAAGTCCTGCTAGATACGCATTAGCACAGTTTTTTCAGCCCTACATTGGCTCCAGAGGCACTCACCAGACATTGTATCAGGTCTTAGACACATTAGATAAACTTAAGGGCAGGACAAGTGTCTTTTTTCCTATCTTCTAGCCCCTTGGTAGCTCATGAGTTTTAAGTACTGCCTACCCTTTCTCCCTCTCCACTCTGGAAGAAAATGGCACAGGTCCTTACCAGGCTGCCTGCCCTGCAGCCCAGCACAGATGTCCCACTGCCATGCGTGCCTCGTGGTGTGGCACTGGGTAACGGACTGGACTGAGCTCCAGCACCATGAGATCTGCTTTCCCCTTCACCTGCTGCACCTCTCAGAGCTCTCCCGAAAGGAGGGGACACCCCAGGCCCACCACAGCTACTTGTGGCTACGTCCGCGTCAGGGCAGTCCCACACTGACTCCTTGCTCATCGCGCAGCTGGAAAGTGTGGTGACAAACAGAACCCAGGCTGCCTTCCTAGGCAGCAGACAACAGTAACAATCAATTTGAAGCACAGCAGACATTAAACAAGTACAGCAATAAGCTGATTAACTGATTTAATCAAGCTGATTTTTAGAAAAGTCAATTATCTAACACAGGCAATACCTTTAAATAACCACCTAACTTATTCAATGGCTCCTGCAATATTGCATAATTGAAAATTAAACTGATTTCTCACTTAAAAGTTTGGAAACAGCCTAGAAATCGAGAATAAACTTTCTGCTTCAGGCGACACAAATTCCAGTGTGTCCTACAGACCATAACTTCTTGATCAACTATTTCCTGCAACTATTTCCTTTTCAAAACATCCTTTTAAAGGTTTGCCTTAATATGCCTTGATTGTATCAGGTGATCAGCGAAACTAATAGTAATTGTACTTTATGCTGAAGATCTTAACTGCATGCAATTATTTGACAAGACAAAGAGAGAAGAAGCATTTTTGGTTCACTTAATAAGCTTTTGGCTGAAGCATCAAGTCTTTGCAAATAAATAGGAAACAAAACATCTGCTCCACTGTCAAGTTGGTACTAACACTGTAAATTCAACGGCAAACTTTTGTTCCAAGTATGCCACCCACAATACTACATATGAAACAATTCAACACAGAAACTCGGAACCTGTTTCCATTAGTATCACTGGGAATTCTATCAATACCTAAAACTAGATTTCACAAAACCTCTTGCTTCTTGGCTGCAGATTTAGAAATAAAAGAATATTTTTAAAAAATCAACACCCAAGTAGCTATGCTTTCAGTTGTAATTTTTCTAATGAGTCTCAGATGTGCTTTAAAAAAGCGCTCTCTTTTTTTCAGGTTTAGATTAGTCTCAGGTCACCTTACAAAACTGAAAAACTTCTGTTTACAACAGAAAACTTCTGTTTCTACTACAACAGCTCCAAGAAAAGGAAAACAGAAAACCAATATAACCTAGGAAATTAATTTGAAACAGCTGGATACTAACATTGTCTCTGAAAGAAACATGTTTTCTTAAACAAATATAAGGAAGTATTAACACTGAATTGCTTCCCTTAAGGAGTGGTCCTCTATCTGTGCATTTGGGACTTAATGTTGCTTTTAGCTGTATGACCTTTATCTGAACAATCCCAAAAGCTTCTTTTCAGCCAAAAATTTCAGAAATTTAGAGAATACCTCTTAAATCACTATGCAGCAAGGAAACAGAATAAGCTAAAAATATGTTTTCTAAAAAAGCATTCAGAAATAAAATCACTAAGGCTAAACACTGCAGACAGAGTAAGAATGTAATATTGATATGAACTGGAACTGCAACCAATGGAATTAATAGATCTAGAGGGTATGTAAAGAATATTCCTGCCGGAATTGATCTACAAGTAATATAGGTGCATAGGCTTCCCCACACAACAGCTGAATATATATTTTACATTGTTTTATATAAATTCAGAAACCTCTCCCCATCCATTTTCTACTTTTATCCGAGGAGGGGGGAGGCAAGCAACATGGAGAGAAAAAGTGAGAGGAGTGAGAGAACGCTCACTGGGAGTGAGAGGCTCTAATCTGAAAATGCTACAATTGTGCAGGACTCATGATCTGTTTTAAAGGTATAAAGATGCAGTTATTAACCTATATATCTGGGAATGAAGTGTTGATCTGGCAAACCTCTTCTAAGCACAGCAGTAATTTTCTTATGCAGGGTTCACTTTCAGTAAAGCCTCAGAGCAGGAGGGAATTTAATTGGGAAGGAAAGTTACTCAAGGCAATACATAAAATTTAAAGAGCACTGAAGAACTTTAAGTATGAAAAGCTTTTAAGATACAGTAGAAGCAATTACTTGCTGATACAACATCAGGAGGAAATTTATTACACGCAATTTCAGTGAGAGACAAATAAGAGACACTTGCTCTGAAGCAACCTACTGCAAAGTATTTTGGCCCTGACTTTGCCAATAAAATGCTGCAGCTTTCCATTCCCTGTCTGGCATCTAATTTCACTTCTTGGCTGAGATAATAGAGTGATATAATTCAGGTTTCAACCACACTCAAAACTGTCTTAAATTTGGAAAGGAAATTTGCTGCAGGTTGTATCTCCCCAACCAAACTGAAACAAACTTCATCTGAAAAAACCTTGCTTCAATATCTCAATTATTACTTTCTTCAACAGAACCTGGAATTAAATCAAATACTGTATAAGGCAGGTAGTAGTTTCATACACAAAAGGAATGTACACCAAAGAGATAAACATCTGGAGAACAGTTTGCTGCTTCTCATTCCAAGCTCTTTTGTTTAAGGGATGAGTGGCATTTCATGGCCACCCGTGTCCCCATAACTCAAGGACAGCATTTGTAAAACTCTTTTTTTCCCATCTTTGATGTCAGTTCATGGAGCTGTAGGCAAAACAGCACCAAAAGGCTAATACCTGTGACCCAAACAGAACCGACCCGTTTTCTTCAGTGACCATTTCATAATACACCTTGTTGCTTTTTCCACCAGCTAGTATTTTCACATGACAACCAGGTGACTACATGTATTCTGCTGTTAACAAATAAATGTTGATTTTTAAAAGTACAGCTCTTTTTTTGCTTACATTCCTTCTATTGTTTAGCATAGTCTTACACTGTCTTAAGAAGTACTCAGAAATTAAGTGGCACTGCTTCCTATTTCCTTGAAAACTTCTTCAGCTTCTTTCACATCTTTAAAAAGAGAGAATGAACTGCAACAGATTTGAGATTCTCTGACAATAGCTATTTAAAATTGAAAACAAAACCTTGAGCAGAGAAAATTCACAGATGTATTCTTTCTGCAAACATGGTTTTCAACATGTTGGCCAAGCCCAGACTGTTCTCATGTCATAGTACCTACAGAGAGAATTCAGACGTCTCCAGTTGAGAACACATGAAGCAGATAATCAAAATACTTACTACTATTTGCTCCTAAGTAAATTCATCATAGGTTCAGAAAAAATTCACTGAATGCTTAATCATGTAGAGTTCCCATCAATTTTTACTTCTGTTTCTCTAAGGGGACGTCCACTTAACAAAATTATTTTGTCCAAACACATCAGCCTCACAGCTTGGAAACAGAGCAAAGAATGTAGAGAAAAACCAGAGCAAGGTCATGGCAAAACAGTCCTCCCAGATTCCAGGGAAGGGAATGCATAGCCATGCTCTTTACACTCCCTACCTCCTACATGGTCTGCAGGACAAAGTCACACAGACCATATAATGTATCTTGTGACTACAATAACAAAACTGTAACTGAGGCCCAGAAAGAGAAGTTGGAAATGAGTGAATGAGCACCCACATGTATTGGCATACATGCCATAGTAGGGAATCTATATACATACACAGATATATCTGCTATGGCAGAGAACCTCATACTCACACAATTATTTAAGGATGCATAACCATCCAGGCAGGGCCTTTGAACAAGCCTAAGCATAGCCAAAGTAAAACATCCCACTTATATGTGTTAATTCAAATAAGGAAAGACAAAATGTGTTTGCACTGATAATTCTTTTTGAACATTTCTTAGCAGGGATTATATATTTTTTTATTGTCGATTAGGATATGTTGCACTCACACACAGAGGCACATAGAGGACATTCTTCTAGGACTTGCTGTGACGACCACCTGAACAATTGTGAAGCCAGCACAAATTATAATTTGCATGCATGTTGGAAGAGAATGTTTCAGCAGATGCAGCAGTTCAGCACAAATCATAAGAAATTAGGAGGAAAAAGAAATTAATGCTTGTTTTACAGATACAGTTTGCTGGTTTTTTTTTTCCCAGACTGAAAAAGAGACAAGCACTTACTAAAGCTGGAAAAATTTATGGTGCTTGTTACTTAAACTCTCATATCATCTCTCACATGGTTAGCATCCACTGCTCAGCCTTTCATATCTATATTCTGTAAGAAACAGGTTTGCTAGGTTGTTGATACGGGATTATTTGCCTTGCCTGGCTCTTAGATGAGAAGGATGTGTTTCACTATTTTTCTTCTGGTCTCTGCAGAATTGCAGTTGTATTTGCCTTGAAACAGAAAACTAATATGCATGTCAGGTGCACAGCTAGCATAGATTAGATGGAACAAATATATCTACATAAAAATCTGTCTTCAATGATATTTAAAGGAACATTAAAACACAGATGCTTATTTATTTAAGTAGGAGAACTCCTGAAAATGCTTTTTCCCAAAGCATTCTGAAAGTTGAAAAACAGTTAATCACCAAATAAAATGGGATTAGAATAAAGATTTAAACAGGCAAGACATATATGAGACAGAAAATTAAAATTTCATTTTAAACAATCTTCCTTAGGCAAAGAAGAAAAAAGTTGCTCCTAATGACAGTATTTTTAGCATGTATTTCATGTACTTTCAAGAATAAGAGGGGAGAAGATGTTCTTGAGAAAACAAACGAATGGTTGTGTTATAAGGAGAATAGAAGAGAATTATTTCTATAGTTTCTCACTTGTCAGTAAATTACTCTGTAAGATTTCAGCTCATGTTAGAAGCAATCCTTTCACAGACATTCCAGAATCATAATCATGCCAATCAACATTATTTAGAGGAGTGGGCTCACATTCCAAAGGTGTTTTTGAAATACTCCAGTATTCAACTATCACACTCCTATGTTTCAAGGAGTTCCCTGGGGTCCTACAATAAAAGCCCTCCTCCACCTCCTTCTTCCTTTTGCACACACAGGCATTTTGTTTTTTAGAACCAACTTTGAATGAGCAGCTCTGACAGATCTAAGAACTGAACTAATATTTTAAAAGCCAAGATTAACCATTTGTACTTCAACAAAACAGAACACAGATGTGGTGTGCTTTAATGATTTAGTGAAAATGGACTTAAAGGATATCATTGAAATAAGATTAAATACTAGTATGCACTGCATTACAGAACATTGGCTCTAGACAACTAGTAGAGAAAACCTTTCTTTTATATGACATTAATATCCTCACAATACAATGTCTGCTTATCTCCAGCTGACAATGGAAGTGAAGAGAAGCAAGTAAGACAAGGATGGCTTTCCCCTCTCTGTTTTTTCTTTCTTGGTCTGCCCTGCCCTGGAAAGCTCTGCTTCTTTTGTGGTTTCCCCATCTCAGACAGTTATGGGAAAACCTTTTAGTGAAGGAAATAAGAACTCACACAACAGAATGGCACTCTATTCAAGGAACCTCTTGGACCAGAAAGGTAAGGTAACTTGAAGCAGAAGGAAAGTTTTTCCAGCCAAAAAATCCCTTCCGTCCTTCTTTCCATTTGCCTTTCCAGCCTTCTTAAGGCCCTATTTCAGACTGGACAGAAAGACTCAAATTTTATTTTTGATAAATTTTGAAATAACAAATACAAGAGGGGAAACACCAGTGAGTTGTGACACATTTGTACTTGGTACTAATTTGGCACAAAATTTCCACCTGAGCTGGTCCAAAAAACAGCAATATACCTCAGAGAAACATGAGGAATATGCTGCTCCACTGCCATACTCATGAACATTCTCTCTGCTGTAGTTAGGTAGTGTTAAATGTGTGTTGCTTTGCTGTGCCCCTACTTAGACTTACAGATGTTTTCCTCTTCTGCTCAGTCTCACCAGACAAAATGGCACTTGAAACATCCTCATGATCACTGCTAAGGTTGATGAGATGATCTGTCTACTTTTAACTGTTTTAATGACAAAATAGACTAACCCTTCAATACTTCCAGTGCAAGTATTTGGGGGTTTTCTGGGTTTTTTTTGTTTGGTTGGTTGGTTTGGGTTTTTTTGGGTTTTTTTTGGTTTGTTTTTTTTTTTTTATAAAGTGAAGAGACCATTGTTGCGACCATTTTTCTTTCTACAAATACATATGAATGCATAAATGTTGGTGCTCAGTGGACAGTCTAAGGGTTTTTTGTCTTCATAAAGAGGTTGAGTCAGGTACAAAGGAACAAGGTGCAATCAAGCAACCTGGAATGGAAACACTGTCAGCTTGACTTTTCTTCTGTGTAATTTTTCCATCCTTACTAATATGTCTTCCAGAACAAGAGAGAATGCACAAATGAGACAAAGAAAGCCACATCCCTTCTCTGCCGGTGAACACCATTATATATTTCCATACAATAAACAATTTTATCTGTGCACTTTAGCCTTTTAGAAAAGGCTGACTAACCAAAATACAGTAGATATAAATTTCGAGGTGAAAAAGAAGTATATATCTAAACTATACCTTCCCAGCAAAATATGTCATATGTAGTTCTTCCCTTATACAGTGATTCCAAATACTATTTCAATGCAAGAACATTCTCTAGTGATGAAATATGAAGAGATGATGATTTCCTCAAATTAGGAGGACATTAACAATTAAGTGTTAATGTGAACATTGTTACATTAAGGCAATTATAACTGTATTCCATGAAGAGCAATAGGAAATAATTACTCTTATTCTCAAGTGATAGATCTAAGAGAATGAGATTCCCAATCTTTAATTCATTAGATGGGCAGTTCTCACTTCCAAGTGTAAGAAAGAATCAGCCTTTCTTTATTGGAAAGGTACATCCTCTCCTTCTATTCCTTCTATTCCTCCTTTGGAAGTGCGCAGAATCCATCTTCACTTCTGTTTGATAATACAAGCAACAAACTGAAGATATTTTCAGGATATACAGCCATCTCCAGGCACAATATCCTCCTAATAATACTCTCCCTCTTTTACAGGTTCCTTTACATGCAAAGTTCACCCCAAATCAAGGAGAAGTCATGCACAAGAGATTTCCCATGTGTATGCAAATACGCCCCAACTGATGGTTCTCTGACCCAGCCTGAGAAAAAACCTTAAGTGAGAAGAAGTGCATGACATAGCACACTCATCACTAAAAATCTGCTGTACAAAGAAGTTGGCCCATATAAACTTGCATGCTGCTGTTTGGCTGTCAATGATCTTTTCAATCTAAATCTTCCAAAAAACAATGTCACAGTCCTTTCCATGGGATAATTAAGCTTTGATAAATTACTGGGGGAAGAAAAAGGAAGGAAATCCTATAACCCTATTTCTGACTTTAAATAGCAAAGCAAGCCTAAGTACATTGTTGGTGCCAAGCAAAACAATGCAGAAGAAAATAAAATAAATTTGGCATAATGGTATCATCAATGCCTCTAACTGCCAAACAGACACTGAAACCTTTCCATCCTCACAAGCCTGCATTCTTTGCTGACTTTTATACCACCATCACTCCACACTCTCCATATTAAACACAGAGGTACTGGTTGGCTGTAATAATTAGGAAAGCTTGCCAAAAAGATGTTAGCACAAGGAATGCGTCAGGTGACACACCAGTGCCTCCAAGGACCCTGGGACCTGTCAACTTCTGTAACTATATCCTCCTGGCCTGTCACAGTAGAGTTAATTAGAAACATCTGTAGTATAGAGATCAAGCGGAGGCAGTGGAGGCAGCTTATTTGCACAAGAAAGGTACAACTCATGTGGGAGGTAAAGAACGTGGAAGCACAAACAGATACAGATCAGTTACACGAAACTGATCGGTTATCTGAGATATCTGCACTTCTGAAATGAAACTACCCAGGTAATGCAAATGCAAGACTGATGAAAAGCCTTAACTGCAACACTGGCAAACTGACTTACCAGAATCTTTACAGTGAAGTCTCCGCTGACATGCAAAGCACTATTTGTCTATTCAGCCATTATGTGTCTGCTCCCCATGTTCCTCTGAAATATGAACCATATTACCTTCACCTTATATTTTTGCTAAGGACCTTATGAAAGCTAAAAAGGGCAATTTGCTTAATAAGAGTTCGTGCTGCACTTTATGGCAAGCGAGGTCCTTTAAGTATTATTCCCTCCTTCTCCCAAAATGAGATGTACTTTGGAAAAATTCTGCTAAAGGTGAAACTACAATTTTTTTTTGTTTTGTTTTGTTTTTTGTTTTTCCCATTTCACCAATCACCGATCTTTCAGTCCATGGAAACATAGCACAGTTTGGGTCTGTATGAATAAATACTGCACACCAAACAGAATTCAAGAAACTCAAGTGGTAAAATAAATTTATGTCTGGAAGAGAACATGGCAGAATTGTGCATGTGGACAAACGAATCTTAGAGAACTCTACATTCATATAACTCAGTCCTCTTGCTTTCCCATTAGAAATCAAGAGCTTTTAATAGATCAGTACAGATTTGCTGCAGATGCTCAGGTAGATCCCTCCTCTTTTTGACTACATTTTTTTTCCATGCCTGAGCACATTACAACTTGTCAGAGAAAGCAAACAAAGTGGAAAACAACAACAAAAAAGATCATCAATTTTGTTTAATCTGTAGGACACAAAATTAGAGAAAAAGTGGGTGGAGAATCCTCAATTATACATAAGGATTTGCACAAGCAAACCACATGATCCAAATACAAATCTGTAAACAATATCTGGCAGGCATTTTCTGAGACAACTGTGCTCTCCTGACTTTAATTCAGTACTGTGCAGAGCCTTGGGCCCCAGCAGATTGTCCCCAAGGAAACAGCTGCAGTTGTTTAAGCTGTTGTAGCCCTAGGATGCCTCACCCTCACAAGCTGCCTGCTACAGTGCAAGTGGTGGCACATGGAAACACTTCCCCGTGCTCCAGAGCTCCACACCTCGGGCAGGTCTCAGGGGCTGCCTAAAGAAACCAGCCGAGGGTCCCTGGTGGATGGGCACCTTCTGTCACACCCACTGCTGCACCAGGGCCAGCAGAAAGCTGTGACAGCCAGCACGGCACAGCAGCACCTCAAACCCTCAAAGCTATGTTTGTAGAAGGTGAATTGTTAAGAAATACTGATTTCCCTGCAAAATTTTGAGAAAAGATAGTCCCCAAAGTTCCAGAGAAATGCTTTCTTGCTGACTGTTGTCCTCCTCACTCCCTCATGTCCAGCAGTCCCACTTCACAGCTAAGTTCCAGGTCTTCTGAAGTCCATTTGTATTTACTCTTTTTTTTTTCTTGTGTTCAACTACTTAGAAATTCAGAAGGTTTGTATTACCACATTCCCAAGGAGCAATTTAAAGTAATGCCATTTAAAAAAATAATTCTTTGATTTTGACATGTACATACTTGAAAAAAAAAAAGGCTATTTTTTTTTAGTTGTTTTGTTTTTAGTAAAAGAAAGGTGCTCTGTACTTAAGAGCAATACACAGAGATGCATGAAATAACAGCTGGAAGTAAGTCTGTCAGTGCTTGGCAGAGCTAGGCAGCTAATAACTCAGGACTGCAAAGGTTTACCTGCTTTGGTTACAGATAAGTCCAAGTGTGAGCATTACTCAGTTCTGTAGCACATCCTGCAGCAACACAAGACCCCAGAGTGGTTGAACAGAATGCAAAGATTTTGACTTCCAGTGTTTAATTTTCATCCAGAAAAATGGCATCAGCAGTTTTCTATGGGTAAAATCTCACTAGTTTATTCAAACTGGGAGTCTGTGGCCCTAAAATCCCTGGCAGGAAGTCAAAATAGACCTTTTTTATTTTTTATTTTTTATTTTATTACAGGCCAGGTCCATCATGGAAGGAATCCAATAGCATGTGCTGAAATGTCATAAGGCTTTCTTTTTCCAGGTCATTTTTCCTGATCAGAAATGTCTATATCATACACCACTGCAGATAGACTTGAACCAGCAAGGATGTCAGGGTGTGACTTAATAAGGTATCTAAACAAGACACTTGCTGATACATCAGCTACTGAAAGCCAAGATATGGAAAAGCAGCATCAGATTTTTAAGGGGTTTGTTGTTTTGTACTTTTGTTTGTGTTTGCAGTTTTTCAGGGGGAGGACTAGGGAGGTTCCTTTTGTCAAAAAACATGTTCCTTACGGAAGGAAAATCTCTTTTCTCTCATCCCACGTTAGACTGCTGCATGCTTCATCTTATTTTAAAACCTGTGCCTGTGGAATTATTACCAAAAAAAAAACCAACAAAACAAACCAAAAAACCCCCTACTGTTGATGTATCTCTTCTTTAACAGTAATTAGAAAACAGCCATATATAACATTTTCAAAACATGCAATACAGGATGCATTCCTGACCAAAAGAGGAATTAAAATTTTGTCATGTGTTCAATTACCCACATTTTTAATTGCAAAAAGCAATTATCGAGATGTAGCTATGGGTGCCTAAACATTTCTAAATCCATTCTCTTCATGTCAAGTTACGTTTGTGTCCACACAGTGTAGGCTGAGATCCCCATGGCTTCCTAACTCCATTTAACAAGCCATCAATTAAAGGCATATATTTAGAGGAAGCAAAAGTGATTGGTTGCAGAGGGATTTCTGGACATTTTAACTGATACCCACTGAAAATACATGAGAAGGACTTCAAACACAGAAAAAACTGACTGCCAAAAGCTTGACAGATATACAATGCCATGATGGAAATACTACACATTATGTCATATCTAATAACACACTTGCACCACATTACACAGCTGGTTTTATTACACTGCAGTGCCAGTCCCTTCCCTCTTTCCTTCTTCCTCACTTCAAATTAAAAAAGAACAAAATTTAACTAGCAGTTTTGCGGACACTACCTCTATGCAGAATATAAGTTTTACCCTAAACTGGAGTTACAAAGATGAAGTAAGTAATATTCTTGAGAGGGAACTAAATTTTTAGTTGCTTTTCCAAAGTCATTAAGAAAGGACCTGACTCCCAGAGGTTTATCCAGAATAATTAGCAGCAACAAACACTGGTGTGGCTTCAGTGTGCAGGTCAGCCTTTGGGATTAGTCTAAAAAGTTTTGTAAATTTCAGAACATATCTACACAGATGTATGGAAAACAATAACAAATAAATTAATAATAATAATAATCATCATCATCATCATCATCATCATCATTACTATATAATAGATGAAACCAAAACCATCAAGTAGTTTAAAATTTCTGATGATCCTACAACAAATACATCTTGTGGAAAGAGTCATGAAAATCAGACAGCAAAAAAATATATAGCACAAAAATTGCAAACTTTTAGACAGCTTGTAAAACAGTGGTAATGCAAGAGGGAAATAGTAAACACACTAACAAGGTTTCATCAGTCTTAATAAATAGGACAGGGTCACACAGGTTTACTTCTGGAACCCATAAAGGTCCCTAAGTGTCTAATTATATCTGAAAAAAAGCCTGAGGTTTTATTTCCTTCTATTCTTCAGTAGATTAGCTCATTCTTCATCAGATAGCATTTTAAACTGAAATACATTCCTTTTAAGAAGCTATGGTTTGTTTCTTATTGACATGATAGAATACTCTGTACCATATGTTCTTCCAAGGGAGTGTTACTAAGCAATATTAAACACTACATCCTAATGGAAGGAACACAAAATGTGTTCCTTAGAAGTACACAACAAAATCATTCATGGCACTGGGCCATATAGTAGCTCCAGATTTTTGAAGAAAATGTCAGATTAAGACCAAGAGCTCTCATTCCTATTTTTCTTCTTTACTGCCAACTACAAATACATCTTTTCTATCACATTTCCAGGGAAAAGATGGTGTTATATTGTCACCTTTACAGGGAGGCAATTATGCTCCTCACTAGGCAGATACTAAGTTCATTGGGTCTAACATAAAACTGACAAGTGCTTCTTGTTCATGTTTTTGTAAACAATGATTTTATAACATTGCTCAGGTTGGCAACTTCAGAAATTGCAAGTAACAAAAAGTACCTTTGTGACCAACAAAACCAAATCATGCATAACGCATCTGTAACTGCAGGGTATATGTGTAAGGAAATGCAAAGTAGAGGGTAATAAAAATAGCACTTTGTTCTGACTGTGGTGCTAATTAGAATCTGATTTGCCTATTTAAAAGCCATAATTGAGTAGAACCCATGCTACCAAGATTCCCAGGCTTGTTTTACTTTTGGGGAACTGATGTACTGACCCCAACAGCTGAAAAATAAAGGAGCGAGTGGGAATAAAAGGTCTGAAACATAAACATACCCCTCTGTGACTTTGCCAAGAATTGAATTGTGTTCAAGTGATATGCTTCTTTGCTGCAGATACCACTGCAGAACTTGCTAGGTACCTCTGATGCCAAACAGGACATTACCGGGGAGCTTTAGAAAGTAGGACATGACACAGTAATTGATTTTGAGAGTGTCTCTCCCTCCTCCCTTCCTTTCCCTGGTTCCCTTTTTTTCCCTTCCGAACCCATTGCTGTTTTTCAAACAAACCCCTGTTCCATTGAAGCATACTTAAGAAATTCAACCTCAAGCAGATCATGTGATTGTCACAGCATTTGCAGAAAGATTTTTATTCACGGAAAACAGTACAGAAAAAAAACAAAAAAAAAGCTAATAAAAGACTTATTTTCATCAGTAATAATGTAAACATGAACAGCTTCCAAATTCTGCACTGATTACATACAACAGAATGTCACATGTGTCCCATGGAACAAAAAATCATTACAAAACCCACAGGAGAAGGTCATATCTCCTCCCCCGCTCATCTCCAGATGATGAAGCCTCATCTAAATGATGTATCCACTATGTTCTGACTTTGCTATTCCTGCTATATATTCAACGCCCCTCAGATATTACTTAAAAGCCCTTGGGCTATTGTCTAAATCAAAATGTTCATTGTCCTCCGTATTTCAGAACTATTAAAAATACAACATATAATCACAGTGGGATTTCTCACTCCTCATTTTCTCTAAGCAAAATTATTCTTATACTTGTGCAGGCACACCTAAGCATTATTCTCTGACGTTCTCATCTGATATGATTGTTTATGCAGAGTTTCATATGGTCATATCCCACATAATCCTACATTCCTCAAAAAAGAGGAATCTATATTGATGTATGCCTGTAGAGTGGCAAAATCCGGGGTAGTGTGCTCAATATCAAGAAGTTAAAGTATCTTCTTACAAACAGGACGATACTGGACACCTCTGATTAGGTGTTTAAGTATGATGCACAACAAAAAAATATTTAAAAAATATGAAAATAAGTTACATTTATCAAATTATAATGATAAATAATCAAACTTATTAAAACTACAACCTTCCTAGTATATAGAGCCACTTCAACACATAAGCTGAGTGTGTATTCTAGTGAGTACCTGGAACACTTGCACCATCTGGCCTTTTACTCCCATTCATGTGTAAACTGACGGAGACAGAAACCCAGAGCAGCTGAAACTCTTACCATGCCTCACACCTGCCACTGCTATCCCCCTGTCCAGCCAGCTCTCAGCCACGCACGCAGTCACAGCCCGTGCGGTGCGTCCCTGTTTACCTGCCTCCCCTCAGTCACCCCGATGCTGGCTGAACTAATTAGCACCTTGTCAGCTCACTTGTGCATAGCTTGGCACGGAGTTCGGCACAGGGCAACAACAGGAATCCCTCTGGGCCTCAACACGACATCATTTTGGCAGTGGAGCCTGTGATAGCAGAAAATGAAGCTGGTACTCACACACGGCATTAGAAGGGGGCTCTCCTGTATCAGGCTTAAGGTGACAAAATGTCAGCTTCAATCATCTGGCAGGCTTTGGTCTGTCTCTGTAACCTCTTTCTTGTCGGCTGCTCTTTTTTTTATATACACGTATGATGATACAAACAGAAAAATAAATTGAAAAGAGCACCGAGGCAGGGTGTATTTCACGCACTGGTGCCAGTGTTTCTTATCTNCTCAGATATTACTTAAAAGCCCTTGGGCTATTGTCTAAATCAAAATGTTCATTGTCCTCCGTATTTCAGAACTATTAAAAATACAACATATAATCACAGTGGGATTTCTCACTCCTCATTTTCTCTAAGCAAAATTATTCTTATACTTGTGCAGGCACACCTAAGCATTATTCTCTGACGTTCTCATCTGATATGATTGTTTATGCAGAGTTTCATATGGTCATATCCCACATAATCCTACATTCCTCAAAAAAGAGGAATCTATATTGATGTATGCCTGTAGAGTGGCAAAATCCGGGGTAGTGTGCTCAATATCAAGAAGTTAAAGTATCTTCTTACAAACAGGACGATACTGGACACCTCTGATTAGGTGTTTAAGTATGATGCACAACAAAAAAATATTTAAAAAATATGAAAATAAGTTACATTTATCAAATTATAATGATAAATAATCAAACTTATTAAAACTACAACCTTCCTAGTATATANGTCCCTGTTTACCTGCCTCCCCTCAGTCACCCCGATGCTGGCTGAACTAATTAGCACCTTGTCAGCTCACTTGTGCATAGCTTGGCACGGAGTTCGGCACAGGGCAACAACAGGAATCCCTCTGGGCCTCAACACGACATCATTTTGGCAGTGGAGCCTGTGATAGCAGAAAATGAAGCTGGTACTCACACACGGCATTAGAAGGGGGCTCTCCTGTATCAGGCTTAAGGTGACAAAATGTCAGCTTCAATCATCTGGCAGGCTTTGGTCTGTCTCTGTAACCTCTTTCTTGTCGGCTGCTCTTTTTTTTATATACACGTATGATGATACAAACAGAAAAATAAATTGAAAAGAGCACCGAGGCAGGGTGTATTTCACGCACTGGTGCCAGTGTTTCTTATCTCATGAACCTCAGGAAAACAATTCATTGAACTAATTAGTTTACAGTATTTAAGCAGCTTGTTTTCTGCCCTTAATCTTCTTTATGTAATAGTGTGAACAAAGATACATTATCTTCTGATTTTTTTCTTATATAGTTTAACAAATATGATCCTTTTTTTTCCATAGAGATTACATTATTTAGACCTCAAACTACACTACCCTCTCTTACTTTCTTTTCCTTCTGAACAGAACAACATAAACAGCACCTATTGTTTATCATAAATCTTCAAGATGATGCTATCTATATGTCTGGGATTTTTTAAAATCTTGTCCAGTTCATTAAAATTCTAATTTTAGCTATTCCTCAGAGAACAGCTGTGTTTCCCTTCCTGTGAAAATCAGATGACTGCTCTTCTCCATCATGGGTCCAAGTAATTGGTGTCCATAGCTTACAATCTTTATACAACTTACTTTAAAAAATACTGGATAACAATTAGTTAAAAATAAACCAAGCAAACTGCTAAATCTGAAACAGGTCCATCTTTCACTTTCATCAGCAGTGATTAGTTTGAACTAGAAGAAAACACACAATGAAATAAATAATACCTATGCATGAGCCTGGCAACATGTCTGTGTGCGAGTCCTTAGAAGTGTCTTTGCTAATGTCCAGTACTATGTGACTGAAGCCAAATTAGAACACAGCGGTGTGTACTATCACTCTCCCTGTTTCCCACTGGGGCCCAAATAATGTGAGCAAGTCCTTGGGAATGTTTGACCCAGTAGGGAAACATTATGAAACCTGCAGGAGGACAGAACATCACTGTCCCCAGCTGGTGATTCTCCCTTTTGTCATTATCAGCAAAAAAAGAGCCAGATGTGCACTGAACTGCATCTGCACCAAGCCAGTGAATATTGAAGCTGGGTTGAGTAAATCCATACTGAAAGCTTAGATTTTCTTAGACAGCTGGTTATATTTTCATGTATGTGCAAGTCAAAGTGTGTGCTAAAATGTATTAATGGACAGCTGGGGACAGTAGCTTTTTAAATTACTTCTACCAGGGACGTGGGAAGATTGGCTTTTATGTCCAATACATACAGACAGGATTGGAATTTCTGCAACCAAGAGTCATAGTCACTGTCTTCTTAAAATATGAAAAAGGAGACTGGGTACATGCCTTTTATCCAGTAGTTTAAAGGCACGTTCCACCACCAACATACATATTAGTGGAATAATTTCTCTGGTATTATTTCTGGCTTTTTATAAAGGCATTTAAAATGCACAAGTCATTCTGGAAACAAGAAACCAATACTTCAGCCACAAGGTGAGTGAGAAAATATATTCTTCTGTACTTTTAAAGCTTTTATCTCTAAGCAGTATGTCAGATCCTTCCATGTTTAGCTGGTAAGTGCCTAAACCTTTTCTTTGATATTTCTCTCTCACAAGGAGATGTCATTTGTGAGTGATCAAATACTCTCCTTGGACATTTATTTCATGCAAATTGGTGAAGTCCATGGGGTCAGCATTGTTTTCCTTCCCGATTTTTGCTTGCTTTAGAACTATCTGTTGTCCTCCCATGGTTATCCACATTAAAGTTGATTCATGATATCTTTAGTTGTCAGATTCCCAGCAACTCTTAATTAGAAGAGAGAGGTGACATTGGTGCAGCTTCAAGAGCACATAACACCATTGTGAGCTCTGTTCTGCTGTGCTGAAGGAACTTCTCCCTCAAGGTCAATGCCTGCGAATTCCTCTGGGAGCTGCAGCTTAACTGAAGATACCCAAAATCTCCCAGCTTCTTGGGGATTTAGCAGGGACTGCAGACCTTGCAATATTTCTGAATGTTACAGGAACAAGCTTTCTAAATGAATGGAAAGCATGAAAAATACGAATGCTGCATTAACTTCCATTAACCTTCAATTTGGATCCTAAATTACTGGATTAAAACTTTATGGGTTGAAGTTTTGCTTTAAAATTTTCTCCTTAAGAACATGTGCAATTCCAGAAGTGTCTAATGTTAAATATATGCAGACTTTCCCAATCAATACAGACTGTGGCTGGGAGTAATGAAAGATGAAAAACTGCAAAGTTGCATTAAGCACAGAAATCTTAACCCTTTATTTACAGGAGGATTTAGCTTCCTAATTTCTATCCTCTAGTTTTGTATTAATTTAATGAGGAATGAAGAGGAATGAAAGACATCTAATTGTTCCCACTTCCTTTCCTTCATCTAATGCAAAAAGCATTTGTTTTTTGAATTTACATCTAATACCTAGCAATATATGAAGCAGATCGTTGTCATTCATAATGACTCATATTCATATCCACTATGAATCCAAACATCCTCTAGAAGGTTTTAAGTGTTAGTTCACAAGGACAGAGAAGAGCATTTTTCTAGGAAAAAAGTCTTTGTGACTCATGAAAGCTGATGAAACAGGCAACATTTTGATGTTTGCAATACTACTTAAGAGAATTAACTGCATCAGCTAAGACTAGAAAATAACAGTTTGACAATTTTTTTTTTT
The DNA here is from genome assembly GCA_013396955.1 of Regulus satrapa. Taxonomy (NCBI): domain Eukaryota; kingdom Metazoa; phylum Chordata; class Aves; order Passeriformes; family Regulidae; genus Regulus; species Regulus satrapa. The sequence continues at coordinate 26,769 of VWZN01009035.1, forward strand.
CTGGTCAGCAGGAAAATACAATCTGTAGAAAAAAAGTCAATAGGGTCATCTTCACAGATGAGTCTTTGGATTGTTTTTTCTGATTTTTTTTCACCTATTATCATGATTCACAAAAGACTGGAGCATCATATTAAATGTATTCAAGTGGGAAATATTCTTATACAGCATTTCATGCTTTATTTCTCATCTTCATCCCATGACATTGCTGATGAATTAAGAGTAAATAGCTACATGATTTACCATGGCTAGAAAACATCTATGCATATATAGAAGAGCTCTTCCCCTTCTTCAGTTCAAGCCTAGAAGAGACTTCTTATTAAATGGTTATGTGACAGAAGTCTACTGTCACATACAGAAACACTGTTCCTACTACATTAAACCCTTCAACCTGTCTACTTTGTGATCAAGCAAAAATACCATTTAATTAACATATCACTCACATCATGGTTTCGTGGAGTTTTTCTTTGGGTTTTTTTTTTTTGTTTGTTTGTTTGGTTTTTTAAACACTATCCAAAATACGGCTCAATTCTTTGTGTGTGATATCCCACTACCTCTCCTTGAAGTTTGGGGGTTTCCCCTCTTTAAATTTTTTTGCTTTTTTTGTCTGTTTTTGTTTGCTTGTTTGTTTTTGGTTGGTTGGTTGGTTGCTGTTTTTGTTTGTTTAGTGGTTTTTTTTAATCAGATGACATCTTGCTCTGACTGCACTAAATCGAAGTGAAGGCGCTGCACTTGAAACTCCCCCAGGCCAGCGACAGACACTGCTAACACCTCCTCACCCGACTGACAGTGGCCTGCTTCAAGACTTATTCCAGTGAAACTGGGACTACTAAAAGACCTACAAATACAGATTACACCGAGAAATTGTATTCCAAAGTGAGTTGTTAGTATAAGAATGTATCCACACACAGCTACTGTATCTACTCTGATCCAAGATGAGGTAGGAAATACCACATAAATTCAATGATATAGAGCACAATTTACTGACAGGAATGACTGCAGCCTGGACTACGTTTGGAAAAAAAAAAGCAGAAGTTTTTCCCCTAAAAAATCCTTTTCACAGTTCTGCATTACAGAGGTTGTGCTACAGTTTCTTTCCCAAAGGAATTCTCACTTTCTTTTCACACTCACACACATACACACCTTTGCCTGAAAGGGCAAATACTACAAGCTCTGCTTGCCCTTCGCTGGAGGAGATCCTTCCCCTGGCTCTGCAGGACTCTTGCTCTCTGCACATCATCAGCAGGTGAGGCCTCTGCTGCCAATTTCAGCTCTGAATGGTTTCCTACACAATTCAAGTTCTATGCACACATCACTAAATCCCTGGCCACTAGTGGCATGGACAAGTAAATGGAGCTCCTTAGGTGCATTATTAAAATTTTTAAAAAAACCCAAAAAACAAACAAAACAAAACAAAACAAAAAAACCAAACCAAACCAAAAAAAAAAAAAAAAAAAAAAAAAAAAAAAAAAAAAAAAAAAAAAAAAAAAAAAAAAAAAAAAAAAAAAAAAACCACACACAAACCAACAGAGATATAAAAAACATAATGGAGAAATAATTGAGAAAGACTGCAAGGAACTGTTACTTGTCCTCTCCTGATGCAGCTTTAGCACAAAGCAACACCACTGGGGTTTGCACTCTGTGTGGGGATCAGGTT
>VWZN01009035.1:41914-54117 GCA_013396955.1 Regulus satrapa
TCCCCCGCCACACCCCCTCGTCCACCCCGGATGCCTAAAAAAAAGAGAAAACCACAGCAAAACCAAAAACGCTCTCGAGCAAAGCCACCGTCTCCATCTCCTGGTGGGGCATGTGGGGAGAAAGCAGAGCCGACGCACGAGGTTTGGCTGATAATGTGGCAGAGAACCGCAACTACCAGCCCAGGTGAAACTACGTATGACAAGTTCAGCTTGCAGCAAGTCTGTGCAGTCGACTTATAAATCCCCCAAATAGGGTTTCGTAATGAAAATGTGAACACTCGTCTTAATAGATGGGCACCTTGACCTGACAGAAGCCTGGCGTCTGTTCCCCTGCCAAGGCAGCCTTGAGACAGAGACGAGCTGTCCTCCCCCTCCCAGGACGCGTGGGGAGGCAGGAGGAGGCTGATGGATGGTTTTGTGGACAAAGGAGAGAGGGATGAAGAATAAACCGCAAATTGATCTGTGCAGCAGAATAAAAGCAGGATGTGGCAAGGTACACCTAGGTCAGTGTCACACAGGTGCAGGCTCTGGAATTAGTTTCCTGAACATCTGCAGCAAACATTAGAAACAACTGCCAGTACCAAGGAGGGAGGAAAGAAAATAACACATCTCACATTGCATGGATCAAACCAGTNAGGGGGAAAACAACAAAACAAAACAAAAAAAAAAAAAAAAAAAAAAAAAAAAAAAAAAAGTTTTCTTTTTTTCTCATTGGATGCTCTGTTCCTAATTTCCTAGTTTAAACTGTATGTTTTGCCACATCATTAAAGAAAATAATAGTCCTTCTGATTTCCCTAAAACTGTTGGAAAACATTCCCCTGTTGAGACCTTAATAGTCGGTGTTCCAGACCTAAACAAAGGAGCACCATTGCACAGGGCTTCTGGCATGCTCCTCCCCAGCCCCCACCGCCGCAGAGTGCTTTAGACTAAATAAAAATTGGAGCCCCCTCCTAGGAATCCACAAAGATCCACCTTAACAAAATGTCCACGTACGTATTAGGCAAGGAGTAATTTCTGTGGGTTTTTGCTTATGAGAATGTCTGGAAGAAGAAGAAAAGGTTACTGTTTCGCCCATAATTATTTCTCCTCCCTCTTTTATCCTTGCTATTCCCAGGGTAAGCAGAGGGAAGCACATACCAGTACTGCAAACTGAATTAATTTATAAAGCTTTAGTTTTTCACTTAGCTGTGTGCAAAGCAGAAGTACTGAGGAATGGCCATTCACATGTGAAGACCTAGATTAATTTGCCCAAGAACACGAGTGCCTTCAGCACTTCGAGAAATAAAACAAATGGTTCCCTTACCTTGACAGGAAAACAAACGCCTTGCTCTAAGAAATTAAATTAAAAGCTACATATCCAAAAATTCTTCAAACCTGTTTATTGAACATGATGTATCCCAAGAGACTGACTGCTTTTTAATGTTGAGAACTTACTTTTTGAATACTCGGGCTTAAAATTTTGACTTTTTGTTATGTTTCCCCTCATATGGCTACTACCACCTTTTAAAACTATGTATTTTAAATTTAAAAAATTACCTCAGTAAGGAAAATCACAACATTTACAAGTAAGTATTAAAACTATATAATTTTTTAAAGCCATAAAGAGACTGTTCTGACAAAATTAAAGGAATTCCACAAAAGAATGTGTTTTAAAAACCCAAATCTGTCGTAGCTGTCCAAAAGAAGTTGGTAGAAAAAATTGTACATTATTTACTATTAAAAAAAACTAACTGAAAACAATTTAAGGAAGCACTAGGAATAAAATAACTATGTTGTGGGAGGAGACTGAAAGCAAGAGTTATTCAAATTACCTAGTGCTTTGGAGAGCTGATATCATTTTCTCCCTCGAGATAAAATTCTGGGCACTGAACAAGTTGGAATAGCTCACAGCTGCTCTGAACATGAGTCTTTTTATGGAAAATGTCAGGGAAAGAGCATAAAAAATTAGCAAATCCTGCTGCATATATGTCTCGATTGATAAACTCAAAGAAGCAGCAAGGGCTACTGTTACCCTACAGGCACATCTCCTCCACAAACAATAGAATGCTTTGAAGAGTCCATCTCCCCAGTTTGGTGCCAGTCTCCTTCCCACTGTCAGCTCAACCACAGCTTGTAACTACAGCACCCTCAAAGCATAAAGCAGGTTCTTCAAACATCTCCCCTCTTCCTACAGCTGCCGTAAGCCTGCACACACATGCAAAAATATGTGTGGAGGCAGCAACATATTAGCTAATTTGGTATTTGCTGAGTTTTTACCGGAGAGTACATTTTCACTCTCCTTTCACTTTCCTTTCTCAACTCAGCTAAAGAGAAAACAGTGCAGCACAGATTTCCTCATGCTGTGAGAAATCCAGCACTGATAACACACTGCAGTGACAACATGACACCACTATTACAGGTGGCAAAGTGTCGTACAGAGAAGCCTGCACTCGCTCAAATGGCCGTATGTGTGAACAGACCAATCCAGGTGGACAAGGATCTCTCCTTTTCAGCAGCCAGAGCTGGCTCAAACATATTACTGTATCCCAGAGAGCGACCAAAGAGGGGAAAGAGGAAGGTCGCTTTGGAAACAGAGGCAACATTTCTTCACACAAGCCTTGTCCTGTTGTGCCTCCCACTTCCCTTATAACATCCTGTCTTGCATAAAAGACATTTATTTAATAGCAGTAACAGAGCTGTGGGAAAAGGCTTTTTAAGTTCAAGAGTGGAGTAAGGATTGAAGGAAGACTGGAGACGGTGGGGGACTTCAGTATCATACATCATAGTAAATGAAGCCAGGGGACACTTCATGCTGAATTTAAGCCTGGGAAAGACTTATCTACAGCTAGATTGTTTTAAAGGCTTTTTTGTGGGTGGTTTTTGTTTGGGTGTTTTTGGGAGAAGAGGTCTAAATGGGTGGTTTTATATAATAAAATAAAAAAAAGAAGTAACAAACCAGACTGCAAAAAAAGTATACAATCTGGATAAAGGAATTTTTAATGAGGGCACTGCAAATGACATTTTCCCTCTACTTTAGAATGTTGCAAATAGCAAATTAGCATATCTCAGAGTGGAATTTCTGCTACAGGAGAGATGAAAGGTTAACTGTCTAAAGAGTAAAGAATATGTTTGACATCTATTTAGAAAAGCAAGAGTCTTCTCATAAAAGTAGAGGCCCCACTTGATGCTCCTAATTCTCCTTCAGTGTTTGCATACACTTTCAAATAATTAGAGAAACTCACTCCAGAAAGCCTAACTGAAAAATAAGTTTCAAAAAAGCCCCAGTGCAGACCTCAATGCCTTGTTTGCTGGGCTTGTTAGAGGGTTGTGGAGGTCACAGTGATTGACAAGCCTTTGGTGCCTGTAGGAGAGTTGCTAATGCATACACATCACAGGAGAGCCAAGCTCTGAGTACTGACCATGCCTAATAAGAGACGGGCAGCCAGTAGGCTGAACAATGTAACAAGCAAACCCTCATGAACTTTAGGGCGGCTGAAAGACTGCAAATTACATTCTCCATCAATTAGTACCAATTAGAAAGCAGGACAGTAAGACCTATCATGCAAATAAAGATCTCCCCCCCCACTTCCAAGGCCCTTTCATAAAGCTAGCTTTGTTGCCAGTTCTTAGCATGCACCTTACTGCTGCACACACATGCCTGGGCTCCCACGAGGGAATCTGCTGTACGTGTTACCAGAGCAATAAAGCTGTTGAGAAAAGCAAACTGGGCAAGGGTACACAGGCCTGAGTTTCTAAATCCTTCCATAACCTAAGTGCTAAAATTGGGGCTTCATAAGGTGTGACAGAGACAGGAAACCATAGCCTAAAGCTAGACAAGGCTCCCTCCAAGCAGATCCCACCCTGTGTGCTCACTGCGGCCTCGCACAAACACGGCACAGCGCATTGTAGCAGCTCTCAGCAGCTCCCCATCCAGTCCCTTGTCCCGCTTGGGCAGTGGGAAGGAGGAGAAACACAACTGGGAAAGCAGACGATTCTCCCTTTTTCTAGCTCTTTCTATATCATGTCGTATGGAGTCAGTCATAGGGGTTTGTTCTATGTATGGCTAAAACTGCTTCCACAGGCATACCTGTAACAATGGTTTATAATGTGATTCCATGGATTTGACCTCCTGTGTATGTGCCTGTCTACTCTGCAGCTGTTTTAACTTCCCCTTGCAGTACCGAAGGCATGGTGTAACTCATTAGCCTACACCTCAAGTTGCATCTAAATTCAGCTAGCATTTTAAAGACAGCTGTGTCCATTTAGCAAAGGAAAAACAGCACTATTCAGTGTTCAAGTGTATACCTTCAATAAACAGAACTATTGACAAATAATATTGACTATACGTTTCAAGCCTTACTGAATCTTTATACAGGCTACACGCATAATAATATAAATGTTATTTAAGTTTCAACAACAGTAGGTTGCAAGGAAAAAAGAATCAGTTATTCTATTTTACTGAAGTCACTTTAGGCACCAGATCTGTAATAAAAGTAATACTTTGATCTTAATACTTTTACTAATACAACTCCAGAGTATTTTACAAAGGAAGTGGCATCACCATTTACACATAGGGCACATTACCACACAGACAGATCCTGTTTATTTCTTTTTTTCATGCAATTTTCAAGTGAGAAATAGAGAACAAAAAATTGCAAACTAGTAAAATCACAGTCTTGGCATCTTTATCTTCCAAAGAGCTACTTCATCTTTTTCCCATTCACCAACAGGTGGCCTAGTCCAGAAAGGATCTGGGGCTTGGTTCAGTATTGGAGTCAAGGGGAGCACTGCTCTTTTGTGACTGGACTCTGTGGGTAGGGCTTAATCTTTTCATTTCACCTACTGTTGTGGAAGACTTGTGTGCAGTTCAGATGTGATACAGAAACAAAGCAGGGAAAAGTGCAGCAGCAAAGTTCTACAAAACAAAGCATGAGTTTGATAGTATAAGTAAATTCATGCCAGAGACAGCAAAGTCAGGAGTTTTTTATATACTTTAAAAAATAATAAAAAAGATACTGTCAGAAAACTTGGCCAGGTAATTAATTTTTTGGCAAAACATAGGCATTCCTGGAGAAGCATGTAACATGGAAAAAGGAAAAAAAAAGAATAAAATAGGAGTATACCTCTTAAAAGTAAAATTAAGATCTTAAGTAAGTGCCACAGTTATTCCACAGACTTGCTAAAAATGCTTGGGGTTAAAGAAAAACAGTGTATTGCTTAAACAGAACCATTTGGATATTTTCTTTGAAAGCAAAAACAAATAAAAAAGGGCCGTGCCTGAGAAGCATTCTAATATTATAATAGCTCTGGAACTGAAACTAAATCATACCAGAGTAAGGACTGGTTATCTCCTTTGAACTCTTAAGTACTGCTCCCTTGTGTCAGGTGTGATAAAATGAGTGCAACTGTGACAAAGCACAGTGACTCGCTCACCCAGTCTCTCCCTATTTCTCATTCATTGCTTGTTTTTTTTTCCTTCTTGGAAAGAAAGAGGTGTCTTCCATTCATTTCCAACACAGCACAGAAGTATTTCAGGAGGTAAGGGGACAGGATGTCACCAGGACTACACAAGTAAGCACAAAAGACAGATACAAAGAACAGACTTCTTCAGTGGCACATTTATCAGATATTTCATAAATCACAGTGTCACTGTATTACAACAGTAACTGCTCTCTTGGAACATACTCCGGGTTATCCCTCTCTGTATGGGCTAGTTGATATAGCTTGCAAATTCCACAGCTGGCTTGTCACTAACTACTATAAATGGAATAAGCCAAGAGATTGTTCTTCAGACCTTGATATGCACTGCTACAGACAGCTTTCACAGACACAGACTGCATGAGGTATTACCAGCTCTGATTACTGGGGTCAAGATAATGGCTCAAATCACAAGACCTTCTCTCAAGAAGGTACAAAGGCCTGTTCCCTCTGTGTGCTCCACACCGCACTGACTGCCTGGGACCGGCCCCACTGCACTACCAGGAGCGTTCTTGACAAGGTTACTACCACCTGACCCTGGCTAATTTTTAAGAGGTTTAAAGCACTTTTTTTTTTAAACTGAATTTCACCCAGTCTACTTTGACACTGATAAACAATGGGTGATACTTCTCCTAGAAATTCACTATTACTCCAGTTCCATAACATGGATAATCATAAGCTACAGCAGGTAAGTTAGGCAAGCAATCATAATGCTTTTAAGTTTCTAAGTAAGACCTTGGTTTCCCCTCCTCCCAAGTCTCTGAACAACACAGTAGCACACCCTTCAAAATATTTAACTATATTTAGCTGGTAAGGTGTTTTAAAGGTTGTAGTTTATAAGGAAAACTTACGTAGACATGCTGAGGGAGCTCAAAAGAATTGAGATGAAAAGAAACAAACCTTTCAAAAATCCTTCCCATATTGCAGAAACAAATGACAAAACTATTTTGAGGCAAAGTAATTTAAAAACCCACAAAACTTTCATCAATTTTGCAAAATTGTGTTTTCTAGTTAACTTTTTATTTCCACTTACTTATTATACTTCTGTTGTTCTCTGAGTCATGGTTGCTTATGTACATACATGGCAGTCATTTTGGTGCAGTTAATTGGATTTACCATTAATTTCTGAGTACTTAATTTCTGGCCCGTCCATTAATCCCAGCACTTGTATCTTTCCCTACATTTCATTTCAAGTCTTTGAGTAGCTTCAAACCACCAGAGAAATTTGTCTTTATTTCCGAAGACACAAAAAAATCCATTCCACATTCCCTTAGTGTTATTTTAGTGTTGAAGCCAGCCTAATTTCACTGTGCAAAAATAACAGATTTAATTGTTCAATGGATTTCTTATAACCCTTTGCAGATAGAAATTTCCATGGCACAGCAAAAACATCACTTTCTAATCCCTGGGTAATTTAGAGATAAGGGAGACTTTTTACTATTATTATTTATTTCAGTTATCACAAATCCAATTACAGTAAGCTCATGCGAAACCAGGAAAACCTCTAAATTATATACAATTTCTTTCATGTAACTAAAAAATAGGACTCTGCCCATTATCTGAAGCTTCCCTGTAGCCACATTCTTTAATTCTCATAGCAGTGTGGCTGGCAGACATGACAAAAATATTTATAGAGCATATGTATACATAAGCATACCTGTTTAAAATTAAACAAATACAAGTTCATTAAAGGACAAATAATGCAAACTGAAACAGGTATTAATGTCTCTTATTCTTCTGACATTACCAAATTACTCCTGCCTTGATGTATGAAGCAGTTTAGATATTGTTTTATCCTATTTCCATACTTAGTAACATTTGCATATGTATTTTATTTAAAGCAGGTAAACTAGCTGAAGTAGAATACAAACATATCGTCTATGAAGATGACTTACCAGTGCTATTTTGAAAAAGTAAGACTGCAAAGACCCACAGTCAGTTCTAGAAATTTACTCAGATCATTTAACAAATGTCTGGACCTAAAAATAACAGCAATTGACTGCAGCTATCACCATTTTCAAACTGAAAAAATACTGTTAACACAACAGGACATATACATATATAATTCTAGAGAATGTGTTAAATGTCTAAATTAACTTAGTAACAGCCATAAGCTTGTGCAATGCACTTCTACTGAACATCTTTTTGTAAAACTTGTACCAGTACTTTCTTTTCTTAGTTGCTTGGGCTAACTTATGTACCAACATGCTTAATATTACCTTCTATCCTGCCATTACCCAAGCACATCCCCTCAGAAGATTCATCCATTTTTCAAAAACAAAACACTGAGTCCCGTTCCCCCTACACAAACACAATATTTGGGATTTTTTTTTTCCATTCCACAATCAGAACAAAAAGTTACTTTCTATACAGGGAAGATGCAAAGAGAAGAAGCTGGGTATTTAAAATTTTTCTTGGAGCTTGAAATTTAGATTTTTAGGAATATGCTCATCCTACCACAACCATGTGAGTGACAGTAAAGGCTCATTGCACAGGTCAATTGCAGCATGTCTGATTCTCACAGGGTAAGAGAAGTGACTTATATCAGCTACAATGTTTCTGAGACTACTATGGAAATCAAAAGGCAGTTGCATGAATTTCCATTTTTTTGTAAGAATCAACCCATCAGATGTTTTTATCAGTCACTTAAATTTGCCTATCACACAGAGAGCTTCGCAATAGAGAAATCTCCTGCAAGTCCCAAAACAAGATGCAACATTTTTAAAAAAAGGAAAGAAAGCCAAGTGCTTACATGTATACACTTGAATGCAAAACATATGCCATGGATTATGTCACTGGAAGCATCATGTCCTTGTTTCCAAAGGTAAGCAGAAGGAAACCTCAGAAGTAGACCTGCAGACCAGGCTTTCTGCAAGGATCGATGCTTCCAGAAAAGCATGAGAGGAGAACACAGGCCAGGCCACATGGCATTTTCTCAGCAAGGCTCTATCAGTAACAAAGAAGGCAAAGCTTATCGTGCTCAGTGCCCATATTCTACGAGTTTGCTGTAATGCTCCAAGGGCTTAAGTGCCCTTATCTGCCAACCCTCTGCTTCATTTTTCCATTGAAATAAATCCCTTTGTAATAACAAATGAGACTTGCTACTTAAGCCTGTATGCAGATGAGGAAGGACAGAGCAGCTTTTACATCTGGCTGCTGAATTACAATCTATGCAGGTAGCATGGTCTGTTCAGGGATTACAGACAAAATTAACTAAATATATCTCCCTGTTTCTCCTCTTCCACCACTAAGATCTTTAACCCCTATAATAAGAGAGTAATTCCAATGCACAGTCATTTAAAATTACAACTTCCTACATAATTTTGGTGACTATAATTTTATTTTCATTAATTGGATTTTCAAGAACATATGCCTGGACTCAGAGTGGACAGAAACAAGGAATGAGGAGAGTGCTTTCAAATTATTTAAATATTGTCAATTCCTACAGTCCTGCTGTAGGCTGTCAAAGATGTAAGTCATTTACAGAGGTCAGGATACCCAAGAATGCTTTTAAAAATTGGCTCTATAGGGGACTACAGATGTTCATTGTAGCTATTAGAAATAAAAGGAAGAAGGAACAAAAGCTTAGTATAGAAAAAAGGGATTTCCTGAATGTATTTACATATTCCTTAGATGGCAAACTAAAAAGAATTTGTTTTTCAGTAAATATAAAAATCACAAAGTTACAAAAAGCATATTAGAATATTTAAAAATAATTTTAAAGCTATAGAAGTAGCCTGAGATTTCATCTATCAAGGGCACAGAGGCCTTGACTACATCTGTGATTTCTATCATGTGGGGCTTGAAGATAAAGAGATCATTTACATGTGTAAAGATAATGAAGAATTAGTTCCAAAACTCTGAACTGTCCACTTTAAAAAAAATTACACAAGTTTCATCTGCAGTTTAAAAGTGCTAATGTTTTGCATACCAACAACTCAAAATTAGTAAGTCACTTTTGCATAGTGTATACATGCTCAGAATTAAGTAATTTATGCAGATTATCAACCCAGATTTGTGTTCTGTAATTTCTTTCCATTTCTTTCTTTTTGTACAACATCACCCTGACTTACCATATTTATGGGAAATAAAAACAAGTTTTTTAGTTTGCTCTTCATGCTTTCTTAGTAGACATCCTAAACTGCCTTTCACTGCATTGCCTATGTACCAGCCTTACTCCCTGCAGTTCATTAGCACTAAAAATATTTAATTTTTTTTTTTTTGTCACAGTTGGAAGAAACTTCACTTTCTATGTCATTTTTTCAGGCTTTTTTTTTCTTTATTTGCAAGACTACTGATTAACAAGAGGTGTGATTGCTGAGACAGATGCAAACATCTTACACCTTTGCCGTGAAGAATTGCCTAGTTTNTACTATTATTTGTTTGCTAAGGGACTATGTAAAAAAAAGGTGGTTGTAAGCTTAATATCAACAATCTAAATGTAATAGATGCAAATTGATTCATTAATAGGTTAGTGTTCAAAAACAGGCCACATTTCCTCTCAGTCAAAACAGCATATAATATCTTATTCACACAATTTACAAAAGTAAAAAAAAAAAATACTGTAAGCATAAGCAAGCAGAGAAACTATGTTGCTGAAATACCAGAGAGTTCTACACATTTCTTCTTACCTGAAAATCGTAATTGAAAGTGTTGACTTTAGGAATTAATACGAGAGCCAATGACTTTAATGCTGCCTGTATATGGTCTCCCTTCATATGACTGAACTAGAGCTGCCTAATTGTTTCAGTAATATTGTTGTGAATAGACCACGAGAAGGATGAGATGTTGAAGTTGAGTCAGTTGTTCAGACCCTGCTTCCAGCTCCATACCACAGGAAAACTCCTCCAGCTTTCCAGCCTAAAGCACTATGCAGCCACTAATTCTTCAGTATCACCTGGGTTAGTTCACGAACTTAGCATTTTTAAAAAGCAGAGGGATGCAGGTTGGGGTGCAGCCACACAAGCAGAAATGCCAACACCACAATTAGATTAAATAACCCCATTAACCTCCGTCAGGTGCAGTTGGAGCAGCACATCCAAACTACTTTCCATACATGCTATCTATAGTTTAATGCATTAATGTGCTTCCTTCCCTCTGTGCACTTCTGATTCCTGATAAAAGTTTTCTGGTCAATCATATTTTATGTTCTCTATTTCGATATCTGCATTTAGAGATACAGTTGCACTGTTCCAATACTGAGCACATTCCATCTGGAAATGGTTTAGAGAAATACACTGGTGATCACCTCCACCTCTGATCAAATATTATGACTTGATGAAAATAGTCATATGCACAATTATCTAACAGCCAGCACAGCAGAAAAACTGAAGAAAATGCAAACATTTTTCCTACCATACTGATCATTATCAGAAATAAATTACAGGGGCTCGATGACTCATGACTTATGAGCATAATGCTCATGTCAGAAGTCACAGAATATGCAATTACTATGAAGTTGCCCTTGGCATCAGTATTTTACAGAAATGTCCAACAGATGCCCCCTTCTCACACATCAATTTCTTAATCTTTTAAGTAACATAAAAAACATTCTCTCTAGAATGAAATGGCTGATACTGCAAAAGTATTCATAGCAATACCCACCATAACAAGATACTGCTCCATTCCAGTAAAATTTATGTTTCTAAAATATACCAAACACTGGATGAAATATCACTGAATCTGCTTCAGGAATTAATTTTGTGACAACTACTGAAATCAGATACTGAGGCATTGCATTTTTCCCAATGATTTTTTAAATTAAATAGTTTACTTCAGCATTTTCAATTGGTACAGTGATACCAAAGAAAGACATACTAGTGTGAATCACCCCAATTACAGTATTCTAACGCTTAGATTTAGTAAAATGTGAGAATTTGACTCATTGTCTTCAATCAAACACAGGCTGTATAGAGAAGGTGAATTAAACCCATAGCCATTAGTTTAGAAGTAGCAGATAATTTTTTATACTAAATAGTGTGTTTTAAAAGGCTATTATATGCTCCGAGACTGGAAACATCTCATTAGAATGTGAAATTTGGGGCTGTCCTAGAATTTTAGTTTCTAAGAGCTCAGACATGAAAGCAATCAAGCCTGTGTTGCTATATAATAGATATTCACTTGTGAATATTAACAGACTCTGAACTGTGACACAAATTGGAAGCATGTATTTTAAACCTGAGCTCTGATGAACTTTCTCAGTACAGCAAACTTTCTGAAGGATGGAAGGTTGTAACTGAAGCTGTATAGCCAGTGCACACTGAACTCTCAGCCACCCAGCAGGGGTGGTGGAAGGGCACAAGAATGTTTTTACTCCACAGTGAATCCAGGAACATTTTCTCACCCCCTGAAATATCACAAGCATCCTAACCTTCCTGAAAGCTGCAAGTGCAGTGCTTGGGAGTCGCTTTCTCATATTAAAAGGCAGAAGTTCATAGAGAGTATTGCAAAGACTGGGAAAGAAAATCCTCAGAACTGGCAGGACTGCTTCTCTAACAGTGACTCTTCTTCTATTCAGTAGTTCTTACAATTTAGTTGTATCATAACTGAGAGGAATGGGGCAGTTCACAACTCAACTACAGACTTCAGCAAACACCACTGCACTGAGACTAATGCTCAGGCAAACCTTTTTCCACAGTCATGAGGGGTGAATGCAAACACAGGCTGCCAGAAGCTGAGACCTTCAGAATCTCTGTGCTTCAGCCCAGTTTAAAATAAATATCATAAAGTTAAGAGAAGGATGTTAG
>VWZN01009036.1:0-40620 GCA_013396955.1 Regulus satrapa
CTGAAGCCAACTACACTCCCACAAAGAGGGAAATTTTGGCTGCCTATGAAGGGTTCAAGCCGCCTTGGAAGTTATTGGCATTGAAACACAACTCCTCCTAGCACCCCAACTACCAGTGCTGGGGTGGATGTTCAAAGGAAAGGTTCCCTCCACCACCATGCCACCAATGCCACATGGAGCAAATGGATTTCCCTCATCACACAGAGCACATCTATTGGAAAAGTGAATTGTCCTGGGATTTTGGAGATAATTATAAATTAGCCTGGAGGCGAAAACTTTGTCCTTACTGACAAAGAGGAGCAGGAACCTATGACAAGAGCTGAAGAAGCTCTACTGTACAATCAACTGCCAGCAGAAGAAACACGCTATGCTCTTGTCACTGATAGTTCCTGTCCCATCATAGGGCTGAACCAGAAATGGAAGGCAGCTGTATGGAGCCCCACATGACAGGTTGCAGAAGCTACTAAAGGAGAAGGTGGATCAAGCCAACTTACTGAACTCAAAGCTGTTCAATTGGCCCTGGACATTTCTGAGAGGGAGAAATGTCCAAAGCTCTATCTTTATACCAACTCCTGGACAGTAGCCAATGCTCTGCGGGGTTGGTTGGACAGGTGGGAAAAGGCCAGCTGGCAGCATAGGGGAAAACCAATTTGGGCTTCTGATGAGTGGAAAGACATTGCCACTCGTGTGAAGAAGCTGCCTGTGAAAGTCCGTCATGTAGATGCCCATGTCCCCAAGAGCCGGGCTAATGAGGAGCACCAAAACAACGAGCAGGTAGACCAGGCTGCAAAGAGAGAGGTGTCAAAGATAGGCTGAGATTGGCAACACAAGGGAGAGCTGTTCCTAGCTCGATGGGCCCATGATGCCTCAGGTCATCAGGGCAGAGATGCCACCTACAAATGGGCACAAGACCGAGGAGTGGATCTAACCACAGACAGCATTTCTCAGGTTATCCATGACTGCAAGACATGTGCTGTGATCAAACAAGTCAAGAGGGTGAATCCTCTCTGGTATGGTGTGCGGTGGTCCAAGTATAAGTATGGGGAGGCCTGGCAGATTGACTATATCACACTGCCCCAAACCTGCCAAGGCAAGCACTACGTGCTGACAATGGTAGAAGCCACCACTGGATAGTTGGAAACCTACCCTGTGCCTCACGCCACTGCCCGGAACACCATCCTGGGCCCTGAAAAGCAAGTCCTGTGGAGACGTGGCACCCCTGAGAGAATCAAGTCAGACAGCAGGACTCATTTCAAGAACAGCCTTATCAGCACTTGGGCTAGGGAACATGGCATTGAGTGGGTGTACCATATACCCTATTGTGGTATTCCTGCCCCTTGGCGCTGAGGACCTTTAGGATACTTCCCAACAGGGGGAGGCCCATTTATCTCAGTTCTGTGTCAGGAAGAAGATTCCAAATGCTTGTTATGCTCTCAATCTCCTTGTTTATTAATATATTATCAGAAATCCTGGCATCGTCCTTATCAGAATCAATGCTCAGGCAAACCCACCAGCGAAAAATGTCTACAGATTGCACAGTTCCAATATCTTTATAATCATTTTCAACCAATTAACAGTAGAAATGTATTTTATTTCCTTTTCTTCACCAATTACTTTTTCTCATCCACCTGCATATCTAAAACTGTGACAAACCTCTGGCCAATCACCCTTGTGCTACCAACACTGCAGAATCATGGAGAGGATGAACAAGAAGGAGAATCACAAGAGACAACACCCTGTTTCCTCCATCTTGACTCCATACTAAAAGACCTTAAAACCTAAATTTCTCATCCTAGTGACACACTACACTACTCTCTACTATCTGTCTAACTCTTTTATAAATCCTGGTCTGTCCAGGGATATTTGGAAGCTCTTCTCCATAGATAAGGGTCAAAGCAGATGTTTTCCTGGAGGTCAGGATCCCCACAGCAATCAGAGGGATACCGCTCTCTTTCTGGATTCCTATACCCTATGATGCACCACTGGCTGGAAAAGCTGAACAGTGCAACGGCCTGCTTAAAACCACCTTGAAGGCACTGGGTGGGGGGACATTCAAGAACTGGGAGATTAATTTAGCCAAGGCCACATGGTTAGTGAACACCCAAAGTTTCATCAACCAAGCAGGCTCTGCCCAATCTGAGCCCTTGCAAACAACAGATGGAAATCAGGTTCCAGTGTTACATATGAGGTATGCTGCCAAAACCTGTATGGGTTAATTCTGCCTCCAGCAAAGACAATCCCATCTGTGGGGTTGTCTTTGCTCAAGGACCAGGTTGCACATGGTGGGTAATGCAAAAGGGTGGAGAGACCCGATGCATGCCTCAAGGGGACCTTGTTTTGGGGTGAACTACCCACAACACTGGGCTTGTATCTATATCTGCATGTATATATGTATATGATTAAGGTAGTGCATGTTTGTATATAATTTAAAAGGTTCAAATCTGATGTAACATGTTAGTATGGAAAAAAATTTTTGGTGGATAATGTTATGTCACACTGTTTACACTTTGAATATGACAGAAGTATAGGCCAATTGTCACTGGAAATCTGGAAGTCATTATTCTATTTTCTCTCTATTTATAATAAGGCTTACCAGTGTAAGTACACACTCCCTTCCTTAAGTGTACTGAATAATGTAAAAAAGTTGTCTTTTCAGTCTGACTGTTAAAAAACACATGGGATTTTATTTATAGACTCATTGTTGTTGGGTTCATTTTTCATACTGCTCTCTGCATGTCTGCTATTGAAAACAAAATGCCAAAGCATAGCAGCTGCTGGATCAAAACCTGTGGAAAACCTCTCAGCTGGGGTTTGATGTGCCATACCCCATATCTCCAAGATTCCAATTAAGCACCTTTTGATTCGTGCAGGTTGGGTTTTTTCAGTACTTTGTTCTGGACTTGGGAAAATTAACAATCAAACATGTAATTCATAGAAGCTGTAGAGTTTGTTTTCATTAGGATAAGTTTTTATTTTAGAGTTTGTATGATTCTATGTATATATTACATTCCAAAATATATGCAGAGCTCTGTGAACAAAGTCAATTGCTTCTGTATGTTTAGAGAACACCTTACTAATGCACAGGGGAACTACAACTGTACTCACACACCCTAACACCAGCATTTGGAAGCCGTGCTTGCAAGCAGAATCAGCAGATGAAATCCTATAATTGACCCCCAAAAATTGCTTAACTAAGCGCCCCGTGAGTTACTGCTGCACAAATCAGTAGTGTCACGGCTCCCTATTGCTGCAGACAGCCTGTTTTCAGCATCTGAGCTACCCAAGTGTGATGTGTTTACACCACAGGAAGGAGCAATCTTGTCCTCAGTTGTGCCCCCACTGCTTTGTAGTAAGGGCTTTTCATTGCCATTTCACAGTGTCTTCTGTGGCCAGTAAGGAGAGGAGTCTTTCCTCCTGAACTCTCTTACATATCTCACACGTTTACTCTGAGGAAGAAAGGCTTCCATTGTATTTGAATCAATTCCCCATAGGCACTGCTTCCTACTGCAGGTCTGTGGAAGCCAGTAGGACCAAGGAGGAAAAGCTTGCAGTACTCCCGTGGACAAATTCCTCCTGAGCCAGTGTCTCCAGGTTAGGGTGACAAAGTTATATTTTGCCATCATTCATTTTGGAACAATGTAGATCTTCTGTACCCCATTGGCATTCCCCTCCAGTTCACCCCCTGCCTTCCCTACATAAACCCTGCTCCCTGAGACTTTCAAGAGGAGAATATCTCCATCCCTGGACCCTTTGATGTCTGGTAATAAAGCCTCTCTGTGGAACACCAAACAGAGCCTCCTGTCTCTCCTTTCAGGTCGCCTGGACCTTCGCTGGACCAGGTACACTTAAAGAGCTGAAATCACCCTCCAGGAAGGTGCCTATGCCACTGAGAATGCCCGTCCTTTTCAGGACATCAAGCAGGTGCTTCTCTGGAAGGTCACAGCGCTCCCCACCAGCCACAGCAGCCCACCGAGACAGAGGTCTGTGGTTCAAAGCATAAAGTTTAAAGGTTATGCCCATCCCATTTATTTTCTTCAAGAATGAAACACACACTTTTATTGCTTTTTTATATAAAAAGTATATACTTGGTTTTGGGGTTTTTTTATAATAAATACTTTTTTTTACAAAAAATATACTTGTTGCACCATGTCTGCTGAGGAGTCAAGTCCTCGCTGCTTTGAAGAAGTGTGTGAGCAGCTGGACTCCTCTTGCTGCTGCAAAGCTGGAGTGATTCATTTTATGCTGCTTACACTAGTTGCTTGCAGCTTCTCCTGATGCTTATGGTGCATATGCCAGCTAATGTACTTCATAATATTTCCTTTTATTTAAGAGAAAGTCTTCTTTCTACCCAGAAGCCATTTAATATTCTACACCAAGAAATGCCACAGTTCTATATGTACCTATAGCTCTAGATGTCTAGAAAAAAAAATCTTTTAAAACATATAGTATGCCTTCTTTATTCAAGTAGTTTATGACCTTTTTTATGATACTTGGTTTAACTGATGTAGTTCATTATTACTTTTGTTATTCTGTTCAGAGATGTTCTTTCTGCTCCAGATATATAAGATATTTGTTCAATTAAGTGTTTTAAATAGCCAAGTATTCTTTAACATCTGTTCACATACTTGCATGTCTTTATTCACAGAATAAAGCCCTGACTACACAGGGGTGTGTAGGAACACTGTGTTTCTATATTCCTTGTCTTTCTGTGATAAAAAGTGGACACTGGGATCATGAATAAGTCTGTGTATTGTGATAACAGGTTGTAAAAAGAAAATAATTGTATAATGTGAGGATGTACAGGCTGTGTTTGGCTTTGGTTTAATAATTTAAACTTTCAATAAACTTTTAAAGGTAACCCCAAGTATAGACAGCACTTCACAAACAGTAATAACCAGGATGTTAATGGCAGGTGTTGATCCTTCAATCCATCTGCTGTATGAGGACAGGCGTCTGTATCAAAGCAGATGCCTGGAGAAACCCATGGACTACTGGTGTGTGTCAGCACTGGAGGCTCCTTAAGAGTGGTTACCCACTGCTGCCATACATCTGCTACAACTGCAGTAACAGCAGAGACTTTAAAGGAATTTTAAAGCCTGAAATCAAGAACTTTTTATCATCTGCTACCCAAAAACTATTTTATTCTGTATTTTAGTATTTCTGGTCTCTGTCCCTGTCCTGTATGATTGCAACAGAAATGAAAAGGACCCCTTCTCCAACTTGGATGCATAGAAGTGACAGTTCTCCTCAACTATTTTTCTAGCTACTGTAACTCACATTCAATTTAAAATCATATTTTAGTCAGGTTGGCCTTAAAAATTGTACTGGACTTCTCTGAATGTACCTGCACAGATATTTATGTATTCTGCTTTTCATGATGCTATTATTTATTTCATGTTTAATTTCTTTTTTTCCTCTTTCCCTCCTCTGTAATCTGGCTTGAAATTCCATAAAGCAAGCAAAGAGTAAAGCAGAAAAGTCTATTAGCTACAAAATGAGAAATATTATCTAAATATCTCTATTTAAAAAGAATTTTCCTCTGTATGTCCTTCAAGGTGTGGATTCTGAAGAGCTTGACCTATTATTAGCTTACAGTTTAAAAGGAGACTTTTTTGCCAATTGCTGGATGGTCAAGAGTTCAAAAATTATTGACCAATGAGGAGGGCAATAGCACAAAACAGTTTCAGGTCCCATGACCCTGTTTCAACAAAATGGATTTTTTTTTTTTCAGAAGCCCTAAGGATAATAAATTATATAGGAAAATAGACTCATTAAAACCCTGTGGCTGAAAAGAAAGGACCAGAAAGTGCTGTAATGATGATAGGTCATGTTTTTACTGTATAATGAGCACAGGTCAGGTACTAGTGTCTAATTTATGTGGAACAGAGTTTTTTGCATATTCAGAAGTCCACCAGGCTAACTACATGACTACAGGACTTCTTGACCATTTAATCCCAATGAAGTCCCATCACACCAATTACAATTAATTTGGGGACAAGGTCAAGAAAATAAACACACAAACAAAAATCAAGCAGGCACTTCTGCAGGTTTTCTGTGCTCTCTCCTGAAGAGAAAGGAAGAAAAAAAGGAAGGGCTACTAAGGGACTAACAAAGTAAGCAATCTTAAATTTTTAGGAAATTTCCTATGAAGCTTATATAAAGCTGCAAGAAGGAGAAACTGCTGACAGAGAGCACAAAAAAAGGAGCTTCTTGCTTTCCAATATCATGGCTTGAGCATAAGTAGTGCATAAGCAGAATGGGATGCATTTGATCTTCAGAGCCAGGGCAGCTGGAAAAAAGATAAAGTCTGCAGTGGCTTGGCAGAGAGGGAACAGTGTGTGGTGGCCTCACACATCACTTTTCCAGGCATCAATCAACTTTAAAAATGTAATCTCCTACTCCTTACAGTAGCCTAATTAACACTGCAAATTTTTCCAGATTAGACAGAAGAAGAAAAGCAGAAAGATTTCATAACCTACAATCCTGGGGTGAGAGTTTATATGACAAGGCTTTTGGCATGCAGAAAAGCATGGCCAAACTTTTCCCAGAAAGAGCCAAGTTCATTTCTCATACTTTGAAGCAGGTCCATGAGAAAAAGGGTCCAAGTGAGCCCCCCCCTAAAAAAACACCAAAAAAACCAAAACCCAGTCAAGGGTCTGTTAAGAAAAAAGCCATGGCCTTTTTCATTTCTTCAAACTTAAGATGTCTGTAATGTTTTTAATTCCCACTCTTCATGCATCTCAGGGTGACTGGATCTCAGCCACAACCCCTGAAACCCCTGAAAGGCCCCTACAGTTCTTTTCATTTTTGTAGGATTTTATTTTTCTTTGGATGCACAGAAGCTCCCTTCAAGGAGCAACAAGTCCTATGGACCCTTTGAGTTAGCTGACATAAATTCATTCTGCATCCATAATGCTAGGCAAGTGCATGAGAATCCTAAAGTCCACTTGCTTCACACAATCAAAAAAAAAAAAAATAGGATTATTAATTTAAATATAGCTTTCCAGGTGAAGGCACATTAAATGCCAGACTAAAGAGTTTTATACTGACAGTGACAGCAGGACCGTAGTCCCCGGGGCTAGGTGTAGGAGTTTGGCAGCTCAAGACACTCAGACAGATGTCTTCTGCTTCCTGCCTTCCATCATCCAAGCACCTCTGCTAGTTTTCTATTCCAGACACCTGTCTGTTTTACCAATATGACAAGGCTTGCAAAAATGAAGTAACTTAGAAGCATGTTTTATCCATTTTCTCCAGGACTGGTTTTGTTCTAATAAATAAAAAGACAGTTTGGTTTATTAAACTGGGGGGGAGGGAGTAAGACTAGACATCAGGGAAAATACAGAGAAGACATCTCACAGATCCTGTGCAAGACAGAACAAATAATACATCCCAAAGAGCAGTAAAGTAATAACCTAAAATTTCAAAACTCAAAGGCTTATTTGGATTTAATCTGCAGCATATGGACCTATGTAAGGTCACTAAAGCAAACAGAAAATGTCTCTCCTGCAGCTCTTCTGCATACAGTTGACATATGGGTTTTTTGATAGAGCATGTATTTTCTCATTATTATGAACAGCATCAGGACTCCCTGTTACTTGCATGGTGGCTGTAACTCAGGTTATTTCAGTGGAGACAGAGCACGTAACCATGGTAACAAGTCCAGAGCTGCCTGTTACTTTTATTGGCCTTTTCCTGTCTCTATAGACATAAGAAGCAATGAATCTGTCATCAGTATTTATTCTCTCCCTCATGGTCACACCTGAATACCTCATAATCTTTGATGCACTTGATCTCACTCTCTCTGAGACAATTTTGATGGATCTGTCTCAGAGGCGTGAACTTGAGGAGAGGACTGGACACAGGCTTGTTCTGCCTCTCATTACCTCTCTTTACCATTTTTAAGGTAGAGAATAATATCATTTCAGACACCTGTAGCAGGTCAGGAAATCAAACCCAATTCCCTCTCCCTGATGCCAGGGTTATCCCCAGGCTCCATGTGAAAGTTCCATGGCAGGAGGCTCCTCTAGACCATGCCCAGGCACAAGAATGGGGTTCTGAGTTTTTCTGAAGGAGGAAACCAGTATCCCCACCACATCTCCATTTTATTAACTCCCACAGGCTACCAGATGCTTTGCAAAGGGAACGGTTGTCAAAAGAAAGCTGTCATCACAGCTCACCTATATGTTTCTCCTCCTTTAGCATATTCTCTCTTACTTCTGGATCTTTTCAACTTAAAATTCTTTAAAGCTCTACATGAAAAGTAAACAAGCATACACAGCTCATTCTGCCCCCTAACAAAAGCTGTAAATACCATATTCCCAGTCATGTACATTCTCTGACTTAAACCTTATGTTGAAGGAGTTGTAGTGGTTTCAATCTGCAACTGGGCAAAAACACTATTTTGTGTAAAGGTTTTGGTTTGCCAATTTTAGCTTTCTCGGCTAACTCACTAATAAATGAGGTGGTTTTAGTGGTGACTAAATGTTCGTGTACCTGCTAGAATCACTTACTTATTTTCTTGCTGTGAGATAGGACTAGGAGAAAGAGCAAAATAGGCTTAAAACTTCAAAAGGAATAAAGAAAACTTTATTGACAGCTTTAACTGGGTTATGAGAATCAGAATAAAACCTTTAGAACACTTTTCTTCCCCCCAACACCCTTCTTTCTTTCCCACCAACACCCTTCTTTCTTTCCCACCAACACAACAATGTAGAGAAAAACAAAACTCAAAATTTTCAAGTCAGTGTATCACTCTTAGAACAGTCCTTCTTTCAATTCACTCAGGGAGAGGAACCTCTCATTGACAAAACTATGGAGACTTCCTCACAAGACTTAGTTTCCAGTTCTCTTGTGGTTACAATCTTCACAAATTCATCTGCCCAGGGAAAATCTGCACTTGAAAAGGCCCTCCCATCTCACAGCCCTCCCAAAGCTGCACTTCTGGACCATATCAAATGCATTATATTAGGTATTATATTTTAAGGATGAATGTTCAAATGTAAAAGTTCATCTGCCTCCAAAATCATTTTCATCTCTAGGAACAGAAAGCTGCCACCCCTCCCTCAGGCCAAAGGGGCTTCACTACTTCATCTCTCTCTCTGTTCTAATGGCTGAAAGATTACAATCTCTGCTCAGGTCTCAACTGAACTATTTCACCCTCCCATGATTTTCTATGATTTAAAAGGTTAATTAGCATCCATCACCACGGCTTACAAGAGAATTTAAGTCTACAGACTCTCCTCACCCTCTAACTAAATCAAGGACTTCTTTTTCTGCTGACTTTCATATCTTCATGCTGTTTCTCCACATGTCCTCTCTCAGTCTCGTTTCTTTCACTCGGGAGAAGATAGATGTCTGCAGGTTTCAATCTGGGTACTAAAGAGTTAAATCTCATGCTAGTAAACAGGGTTAGAACACAGTAGAGCACTCAAAGCCATGCTGGAAGCTGGGCCAAAGTATTGAGGGAACACAGCAGCCAGGCTGGGCCTGGGCCATCCTAGGCTCACATGACTGCTTTCAGTCTCTGCCCATGGTCCCTCATGGTGGCCATGCCGGGGGAAGGTGAACAGCCAGGATGTGGTGGTTGCAGGCCACTCCTTCCCCCTGCCCGGTGGTGTTTAACAGCAGTGGCATTTCCAGCCCCAGGCCCTCTTGGGATGGGCAAGGAAGAGACCTGACCTGGCTGGGCCCAACCCCTGGCCATGTGGTGGCGCCAGCCCAGCCCAGCCGAACCCTGCTCAGAGCTCAGATGTTACCTTAAGCTTTGTCAGAAAGAAAAGATAACTTCTCTTCCCCACTCTGGTTTGAAATGTGTAACACAGAAGCATATACCTCTTTCTGATTGGTCGATTACTTCTGTGGGCTTGGTTCTATTTCAACCCAGCACATGAGTTTATGTGCCTTAGCACTGCATCTCTGAGGCAGACCATGTGTAGTGATTAACACTTCTCCATTTACCTCCTGGGCTGAGGAACCATTATACCACTGCAAGCAGCTCAAGAGTTACCTGTAACTATCCCATTACCAGAAAGTTATTCCAATTTTAGACTTTAGACTTCAATATTTCTTGAAGAAAAAAAAAACAACTATATAAAGGGAATTAAAAATGTTACTACCTCAAACTCTGCTGTAGGCCAGCATAAATAGAAAAAAAGGAAAAATAATTATCCCCCACATACCTAAGTTGTCTTATCTGACTTCCCTGTCTCAGTCCATCCTTAGGACTGGCACCAGCTGCTTCCCAAACGTGGTAGCCAAGTGATATGGTGAAGTTTCCACCAGAGTAGTCCAAACCCAGCACTGCTGCAGAGGATGTTCTGCCAAGATTTTTTTCCATTTCCATGTGCATACTTCTCATCTTCTTCCTTTTCTGTCCTCAGTTTCACCCCAAGTTCTTAGATAAATTCTCACTACTGATTCCACATGAGAAAACTGAACTGTATTGGAGGAGACATGCTGAAAACACTCAGAGGACATGGCTTTCTCTCCTGTACCTACCAAGTCATTTCCCATACACTGAGACCGTGGACTTTATTCTATTTATTTGTTAAACCAATAGTATTGTTTTGGATTTCCCTTAGGTGAATGATATCCCTACAGGATCCCCAGCAGTCAGGCAAATCAGAGTATTCAGATTTGCAGTCTACCACCTTAGCCGTACCTCTGACTTTGGTAACTAAGTTAATGTCACATTTGATGCTCTCAGCAAAATTCCCACATGAAAGCAGGCCTTTTCTTCCTTTTGCTCTTCTCTTTTACTCTGAGGCCTATGACGAAGATTGCAACAGGAGCAGCAGGCAGTGTGAAACAGATTCATTTTGATGTCGCAAATAGTAATGAGAATAAGGCAGGGGACTAAACGAGTCTTCTCATGACAATCTCAAGAACGGAACTGCACAGTCTTACTCAGAGACAGGAACTACCACATCCATCACCCCAGCAACACGTATACATTGACAGAGAGGAAAATATTTGTGCTGTGCTCCCAGCACCTTGGCAGTAAAAATAAAATACAGTCGACTGCTGAATACAAATCCAAAAATATTACTTACCTACTACATTAATCAAAACCCACTTATTTTAGAAATATCTCAGAGAAAATGAATGCCTCACCTGTAGCACCAGACAGATGTTCTTTTGCTGTAAGGACACTTTGAAGGATTATATTCAAGCAGATAATTACGTATATGAAGTGCTACACATGAGTATATTTGTCTAATCTGGTGAGTTCTTGGCTTGTTTATCTCCTTAGGAGTCTTTTAGAACTTAAATCGGGAAATAACAAGTAACCCAAATCAATTTTGGTTTCCCTCACCTTCAGTTTCTAAGCTCTTCATTCTCCTTGCAGTCCTGGTAAGCCAAAAAGTCAGGCTTGGTTCCCATCTGAGTTGGGTGGAGAGGCACCAAAAAGAAATGAAGAAGTGTTTAATTTCTTTATGCATACTGGGGGGCAGGGGGGAAGAAAGAAAAAAGTTGCATAAATCAACTGCTATTGTGAAAAACTGAAAAAAAATAGGGAAGAAATGGTAAAATGGCAGCCAGGAGAAAAATACATATTGAAATCATACCCTGACCTACTGCAGCAAATGCAGATACATTCTTATGCCCTGAGCTTAGAGACGGTTATCTCCTGGCACAATTTCTCTTGTTACTTTCTACCTAACCAAGTAACCTGCCAAATCAAAAGCATCATTCCCATCCCTATTATCTCATCATTTTCATTACAACAGCTAAACCTTTCAGACAGTGTTGAAAGTCTTAAATATAACTCAGGGAATCTTAAAAAATTTTATTACAGAATCTCCTCATTCTGTCCAAATGTTGGAAATTATACGGTGTTTTTGTGAAAGGATGTGAGGAGCTGCCTCCATGGTCATTTAACAGCATCAGGTCTGGTCATGAGCAGCACACGCTTGATGTGGAAGTAACAGCACCAAAGGGGAGGTAGACCAGGGTTGTTGGAAAGGTATTCCTACTCATCAGGCTAATGTCATAACACAGATTGGAACTAGACTGACAGTGGTTGAAGTCTGTGTGCTGGTATTGAGCAAGTCAGACTTGCATTTCCAGCTCTGCTGTACGCTCATATCATTGCATTGCTTTGGCTCAAATGATTTTAATTATTTGTTCATACAGCAATGGCTTCATTATTTCCCTGGGAAGTAAGATTGGATTGTCAGTATATATGGCTACATTTCTGTCTATTTCTGTTAGGTGCTTATGCACTAAAACAACACAATAATGACAGCTTTCCCTTGACAATTGTTCTCCTGCTTTACACAGAAAAGGGCTGGCTGATCACCACCTACAAATCTTACAAACTGTACTTATATTTACAGTAATCTCACATTCCATAAAATGTAGCCATAAATTCTCTGATCAGAGTAAATGCAATCACCAGCAAATGGCACTACCAGTAGAATCTAGTGCAATGCATTATTATAATCTGTCCTGCTCACTGTAACCTACAATTCATTTCATTCACTTGTGCATTTTTTTTCTTTCAGGCATAGATTTCTTTTCAGCTGAGATCAAAAGCTGGTAGAGAGAAATGTTTTCACCTTTCATTAGAGATGTAGTGACAGAGTCTGTAGCTTCCCCTTCCTTCTGTGGCTTACTTGCTGCCAGTATTGGCAGTCATTAGCTAAGGATGCAGCAGCCAGCAACTGGAGCATGTATGAAGTGTTGCTGCAGGGCTTTTCCTCCAGTAGCAGACTGCATATTAAAGTCAGTTCTGCAGTTTCATTAGAGAAGTTATTGCAGGCAGAATTAAATCTACATTATACCTACTTCTATGGAAATCACACCTTTGTTTAACTCCACAAATACGCTTTTCAAATGCGCCTATTTATAGGCAAGAAACTATTACTTCAGCAAGGCAATGCAGATTGCCGCATCCCAACCCTTGGCCAGCCCATGGATATTGCATGGCCCTTGCCTTCTTTTGCAATGATGTTGGAAATGCCATCCACTTGCTTTCAGAACAAGAAAGCTTTGCTAAGAGTAAAAGCCTATCCTTTACAGTGTACACATCTATCTTTTCTCTTATTTTCTAATCTTACACCTAAATCTGCTTCATCTGTTAAATTCAAACTCAGCCGTATTCTCACTTCATTAAAACCATCCAGCAGTGTATCCGTAGCAATCAGGAGCTCACCTCATAGTGCTGCTCTTTGGGATTTGCACTCCAAAGTGCCTTCTATATATTCTTTTCTTCAGAAGCTTTTGCTGCTTTCTGGATCCTTTAATGATATGAACACTCTTCTTGGAGTCTGTCAACCAAAAACACTTCTTGAGTGCCTGCATTCATTGCCTGAGGAAAATAAGTTGTGCATGCAATGATGGCACCTTGTTAAGTGGATCCTTATGTTTCTTTGACAGAATAGACTTCTTGAAAAGATAGGATCTGGTGCAGCAAATATATGTACTCTTCAGTAATGACTTCTTTAACATTAGTTAGGGCAGCAGTCTGATGATCCTTGTGAAAACAGGATAGCACTGTAAATAATATGTATAATAGTACTTCCCATTCAAGTTGCAATTATCCTCTGGGTATCAGTCACGTGTGTTATTAGTCTATGCAGAACCATCAAGCAGTAAGGAAAGCATATGTCACATGGCAAAACTATCTCTAACGGACTCAGCTGACTCCATCAGCATTCAGTTTTGCCTCATTTCAGAAACATTTGCTCTCACATTGATATTTGGACTCCTTAGCATAATTAATCCCTGTGAAGATACCACAGAATAGAATACTCCTCTGCTTCTTCCTGTTTTTCATCTTTGTCTTTCCTACCCCCTCACACATGCATACAGAATGTTTTATCCTATGATCCTACTATTTGTCTGGGTTGTTCCTATACCAAGCTGATGCCTGATTGGGTTTGTTTGTTTGTTTGTTTGTTTGTTTGTTTGTTTGTTTGCTTGTTTTTCCCAGGAAAAATATGTCCAAAACCTGGGCATCTCTAACTGGAATATCTGAAAAAACTTAATTTGGTAGAAAAGTTATAATCCTTTTGACCTGACTATTCTTTGCACACAGTGCAACAGCAATGGGTAACTTTATGGGTGTTTTGAGGTGACTTTATTATAATAATGTATCCCCTATTGTCTACTTTATGCCCAGGAATGGGTCTTGTACAGCGGGGGAGTACATCTTTGCTTTTAGTTTGATTCTTTTTTGTTAGCTGAGGCAAAGAGTTTTTTCTAGGACTGCATACAGCTTCTCTGTTGACTTCTGTGGCTTCTTGTGGAAGCTCTGGTCCAAGAACAGACCATGGCCAGGAGCCAGCAGGGAGGCCCCAGGATGTTGCATCCCAGCTCCAGACATTGGAGAATCCAAGCAGGACTCTAAAATCCACCAGCTTTCTCTGCAGCGAGAAGATTTTAATATCTAACTTTTTTTTTTCTTTTTCCCGTGCCTGTGTGCACTCTCTGTGTTAAACAAACAGTTCCTTTCACTTTCCTCAAGAAATTCCTTTTGTATCAGTGATAGGGGAAGGGAGTGCAGAAACCTGCCTTCTTTAGAGGTGATGCTCCTTTCAGGACTTTTCCTCCTAACTTGTCTCAAACCAAGATCACAGGGTAGACAGTCAATCTCAGGGTAGAACATGTATCCTTAAACCAAAAGCAGTCTTCTCTTTATGTTTTCGTAGCCCAGAGCCAACAGAAATGCAGAGCAGGCTGGGCATTTCTGCACTTTGTTAAAGTGAAAAGACCATCAACATCAAGAACATTAGTGGTGGCAGAACAAAAGATTCTTAAGCAGTGCATGAAAAGAAAACTAGTCACTTAAATTGAATTTTCAGCTGAGGGCCTAGGAGGCCAAATTTAATCATCCACCTCAAATTATCACACAAGTCAATGCTCCCTATTTTCCCATTGCAAGGGAAAGGTGCTGATTCTCCTTTGCCTGTGAGACTGCCAAGCTCAGCTTTGTTCTGCCAGCACATGGCAAAACCCTTCAGAGGACTTGTGGAGGTGCTCCCGAACACCAACCCTTGCTTTAGAATCATGAACAGTGGTGGTTATGGCAGTATGGAACACAGCCTGGGAAAACAGAGCTACACAATTGAATTAACTCTGCTTCTCAGATGCCATTGCATTCCCTTCCAGGACCACAGACCTTGGGAAAGGACAGAAGACAGGTCTTGGGATTCCTATGTCCAGTCTTAGCACAGAGAAGGCTGCTTGCTACTTTATTTATGCCTCTGTTTTCATGCATGGCTGTAGCAAAAATAAGGCATGACATGAACATTAAGAGAAGAGTTAAGTGTAAAATGAACAGCTCTCAAGATGCAATCTTTTTTCTCATAATCTCCCTGTCAATCCCCTCTTTCCATCCCAATCTGCTTTTAATTGCCTTGTCTATGGGTTCCCATGACTGTTACCTTTGCCTCTGCAGGTAGGAATCACACCACCTTTTGTATATCATACCCTCAAATGTTTCTGAACATTTTTGGAGGCTAGAGAAGCTCTGCAGACTTTGTGTTGCAGACACAGGTTAAGCGTATTAATGAATTACAGGAACATAGTCCAAGACTGAGAAGAGGCATATGTGAGGTAAAACATTAATAATTAGCTGGGAATTGGAAAAGGAAGAGAATTATTCTTTCTGGAATAGATCATCCAATTGTATTTTTGATGGCATATTAACTGGGATGCACACTAAAATAAAATGTTTAAAATATGTATTGTTTTAGCTGTGAGGTGATTTTCTTCCCTGTCAGTGCGAATCTTCAGAGGTAAAAACACAGATATTTTTGCAGGCCTGTGTAACAAATGTGTAAGGCAGAAGGATTTCTTCATTCTGTCAATTAATGAAGACACAGAGAAGGTGGGAGGGAGAATGGGAAGAGACTCCAACCAACAGCTATTGGTGCATGATTAGATTTATCATTCCCACTGCAGACTCAAATCTGAGTTCGTTCATAAACAGTCCTTCTCTCCCATGCCTCTCCACAGGGTCAGACCCTATAACAATAATAAAAAGCCAAGCAATGGAGAGGAGTGAATTATGAGAACAGTTTTCATTGAGGACAAAATGCCTCAGGATGATAGAGCTGAGAATGCACTGTGATCTCTGGAGATAAATTCTCTCATGCCCTTACTGTGTCACAGAAATGCTGTTTGCTTGGTTTTAGATTTAAAATGAAGGCAAGAAAATAATACTTCAATGAAACACTAAGCCACTCATGGAAGGAGCTCTGTATAAGTGCCATGTTTTTTTGGTTTTTTTTGTTTTACCAGGGGAGCCAGAAAAATATGTTGGGAATGCTGGAGATAACACAAAGGGAACTGAGAATTTACAGCATAAATAATGGTGCTGGGTTTTGTGAATGTCTCTGCACCACAAATGTCTGCTTTAGCTTTGCCCAAAGACGTACTTTGAGCCTCTGCCCAAGTATTGGATTCTGCACAGTGCAGGGAGCTGGCATCCTTGGGATTACAGAGACACAAGCAAATACTTGCAAACTTTTAAGAAAAGAGGACAGAGAACTGGTCAGACTGGAATATAGAGTCTCTAGGATCCAGGAAATTCCTCTGGCCTTAGGCACTTTGAAGTTGCAATATTTTGAACCAACAGAAATCTTCCACTCACTTGTCTGCCCTTCCCCTCTAGGCAATATATCCAAGCATGGCATTAATATTTGCCACAACTCTGTGATGAAAGAGAGATGGGTATAGGTTCAGATGAAAACTCCCAGGGGAGAAAACAACCCAACCAAACAGTCTTACATCTTCCTGAATCCATTTCACTCTGCAGCAGCAAAAAGCAGCTCTGCCACACAGAAGAAGGTGGAAAACAGGAGCAGGAATCTTGTCTGCTGCTGCTGCTGCTCCCAAACTGCAGACTGAGCAGCCTCAGTGATAATTTGCAGAACTCAGACACCCACTGGTGAGCTTACCCAATGCTAGCAGCAAAAAAAATTAACAGAAGACTCTAATAATTTCTTGCTCATTTCTAATAAATTATTTGTAAAATGCCTGGGACTAAACATATTCAATTCTTTTCATATTCAAAGGCATTGTATGTGAAGACTTTTTGAATGGACTTTTTACAAGGGCATGCAGTGTGACAGGGTTTTGACTTTAAACTGAAAGAAGATAGGTTTGAATTAGCATCCCAGTTGTCCATCAGTATGAATGAAATGGCAGCTGCTTCTGCAACACAGTTCCTCATCAACTTCATCACCAGCATGTCACAGAACCAATTTGGAGAATCCTAAATTGCTTACTGCACTGCAGCTCTGCAGTTATAATCAATTCTTTTTGGAAAGGCTGTTTTCAAGAAAGTCATGTACAACATTGTCTTTAACAACATTTTCCTGTAAGATGATAAGAAGGTAGTTTTGCAAATGGCTTTTCACCTACTTTTCATTACTGTTGCTAAGAAGAAAGTGCTAAAAGTATAACCCATGATAAGAACAGGATGAAGAGTGGGAGGGGTAGCAGACATAAGTCTGTTTTATCTCACCTCCATTAATATCTGCCATTCTTTCCATATCACATTATCATCAAGGATGCATATAATGTCACCACGTGGCTGAAAAGAACTTCTGTTTCTATTCCCACAAGTTTTTAAGCTCCAAATTCCTACCTGATAGCTATAGCTGAAGGGGAAAAAAAAAAAAAAGTTTACATTTCCTCCGTAACTATTTTCCCATAACTAAACAGATCTCTGCAAAAATGGGTTTCCTGCATCTGGTCTCTCTCTCTCTGCAGAGAATAAGTGCATTTGACAAAGGTAATGCTCATTTTTTGGTGAGGAATAACCCCCTGTACTGGCACTGTTTAACATCCTTTTCAATGACATGGACAATGGGATTCAGGGTAGCAAGTCTGATGATGACACCAAGCTGTGGGGTGGTGTTGGCCTGCTGGAGAGATGGGGTTCCATGCAGAGGGACCTGGATATGCCAGAGCCTGTGGAGTCTCTGCAAAAGTCACAAATTTGAACAAGGCTAAGCGGAAGGGGCAATCCCAGGCATAAGCATAGTCTGGGGGGAGAATGGACTGACATCAGCCCTGGGGACAAGGACTTAAGGATGCTGGTGGATGAGAAGCTCAACACAGCCTAGGAAGGTGCACTTGCAGCTCAGAAAGCCAAACGAGTCCTGGGCTGTATTCAAAGCATCTGGGCAGCAGGAAAAGGGAGGGAATTCTGCTGTTCTACTCTGCTCTCGAGAGACCCCAGCCAGCTCTGAAGTCCCCAGATGTGGGCCTATGGGAGGAGGCCACAGAGGTGACCAGAGGGCTGGAGCACCTCTCCTATAAAACAGGCTGAAGTAGAGAAGATTTCAGGCAGCTCTTTTAATGCCTCCCAGTACCTGAAGAGATTATCAGAGAGCTGCAGAGGGTATGTAGTGATGGGATAAGGGGGAATGGCTTTCAGCTGATAGCGAGCAGGTTTAGATGAAATATTAGGATCACTTCTTCACAGTGATGGTTGTGAGACAATGGAACAGGCTGTTCAGAGAAGCTAGGGATGCCCCATCCCTGGCAGTGATCAAGGCTTACAGCCACCTGGTTGCTACTGAAAGGTATCCCTGCCCATAGCAGAGAGGGTTGGAATGAGACAAGACGATCTTTAAGGTCCCTTCCAACCAAAACTAAAGGCTCTGCTTGTCCATTTTTTTCAAATAATACTAAATAATGGGAATATGCTAGATGTGAAAAGAAGAAATAGAACAAAGGGGAAAAAACTCTTCTCCACTGAAAAATAAACCTTACATTTCAGGGAACAAAATGGCATATACTCTGTAGGA
This sequence comes from Regulus satrapa, assembly GCA_013396955.1. Classification (NCBI taxonomy): domain Eukaryota; kingdom Metazoa; phylum Chordata; class Aves; order Passeriformes; family Regulidae; genus Regulus; species Regulus satrapa. The sequence continues at coordinate 18,768 of VWZN01009036.1, forward strand.
TGCATTATAAACCGTGGATTTATCATCAAGATTCTCTGACAAGAATCCTAGGCAACTATTTGAGGTACAAAATTCTCTCAAAAGCCTTTGCTGCCATCTCCTGGCATATTTGGAGAATGCCAGCCCAACTCTGGCTCTGAGAAATGCCTGCGCTTCATCAGGCATTCACAGCATCCTCCCAGTGCACGGACTGCCCCAGTGTCCCTGAGGAGCAGAGCTGGGAACACGATGCAGCTGCTACAAGGTGATTAACCCCCTTCATTAATGAGTTCGTTAATACATTTGGATTGAGGGGAGCACGACTGAAACCAGGCACTCTGAATGACCAAATCAGTGTTCAAACAAAGAAACTAGAGGTGACTAGAGCACAAGACAATGTTGTGCTTACAACCACTTTCTTCCCATTTCCAAGCTCTGAAATTAATGACCTAAACAGAAATGGAAAAAAAATTGCCATCATATAGACATATCTTCTGAAATAAGAAATTATGACATTCAAACTATTAAACACTCAAAAAAAAATCACTAGAGGAAAGAAGGTTCTCAAAAATCAGCTTTCAACTTGTTTCTAAGATATACGTACAATACCCTGTCCTTCCCTTGCCTGCCACTCTGGCATTCATTAGTGTGTAATTAAGATGTTTCTCTAAGGTGCTCACCCATGGCATCTCCAAAGGACCTCAAAGCATTTTCCATAGCTTCTGCTATTCTTGAACAGCAGGCACCTTGTCAGCATAGCGGACAACCCAGATTTCCATTCACCTTGTAACATTTTAGTCACTACTTCTGTACAGAAGTTTTGACTGAATGTGCTGGTGAATTAAGAGGATTTCTCCTTTACACACACCTCACTGAAAACTCAGCCCTCACAAAGTGGTCTGCAATACAAGCTGGGTTTGAACACATTTTCATGTGAGCACTCACGCCCCAGTGTGGCACTTAGTTTTGTGTCTGCTGCCCATCTGCCCTATGGTACTGACCACAACTCCAGCAGCCGCATGCCTCTAGTAAAACCCTACCCACATTTTCCCAGGCAAAAGGTTTCTGCTACTAGAACACCTTATAAACAAATTTCCCAGAAAAAAAGCCATCTGTAGTTTTTCCACTCATCTTTTTTTACTTGAAGCTGAGACTTGGTATTTTAGTTTTTCCTTCAAGGCTCACTGTATTTTGATAAAGGATACCAGTGGTTGCAAACCCTTTCATCAATTTAATTTTAGAGTTGTACTTCTTTTCCACAAGGAATACAAAGAATTCATTAGTAATCACATATCAGAGACTGCATCCACCTGTTCTCCTTTGGCAATTGTGCAATTCCACAATCATTTCTTATCAAAGAAACTTTTCCTTTTAATTTCCACACAATAATTGCTCATGGCTTTTCTTCCATTTATCTCACATGAAGAGAGGGAAACACGAAAAACACAGTTATATGGAGGGTTATTCTGGTTTCCTTTAGACAGTAAGACACAGGACATGTGCAGAGATAAATTGTAATTGTAGTCCTGAAACCAGGGAAAATAAAACTCCAGGGAAAAGGATTCCTGTTGGCAAGTGACAACCACACACCATAGGAGGGAGAAGTTGGACATTTCAGCTGTCACTGTCTCTCTCTCTCTCTCTCTCTATATATATATATACACACATATATATATATATATATAGTTCCTTCTCCCACTTTTTAAATTCCTGTTTGCCATTTTGTTATTAGTCCCCACACAGTAAACAACATTCTGCAAATTCTGGCAAATTGAACTACTGAAAGGGTTATTCATCCCTCTGTGAGATTGCTCTGTGCAATGAGAGCTACATGCTCTGCATTCTGTGACTAAGATACAGTCCCATGTGTTTTCCCTGTTCAATCAAGTGTGCAAAGAACTGTCACAATAGTTCTTGATGCCAAGGAAATAAAATTTAGAGTCGGATGGAAAACCTGAGTTGTATTTTAATGGCACTGTGTTTGCACCTGGGTTTTTTTCTACTCATTGTATTTTCTTCCTTTTTTAATCTTTATTGACAATTCATTAAAACCTCATCTTCCCTCTCAACGGAAAAAGAAAAGCAAGTTGTTATTGCAGCTGTCTAGATAATTGTTACTGAATTGTCAAACTCTTAGAAGTGGCTATATATCTTTCATGTCAGACCGCTGGGACTGATAAAAAAACATTTCCAGGCTTCTGCAGGGTTTAGTGGTTTGTTTGGGTTTTTGGGTTTTTTTTCCCCTCACGTTTAGAAGAAGACATAAAGATAAAAAATAAGTCAAAATGATAAATTATGACAGAAAAAAAAAATCAACATTGAAATTGCTTGATGCAAGAAAAACCATGGGGTTTGAGGAAAGACTATAGCAGCGTCAAGCAAGAACAGAAATGAAAGTTATTTAAAAGTGATAGAAACCCTCTAGGATATGCAACCACACCATTGTTTCTGGTTGGAAAATCAGTTATCAGAAGCCCAAATTAGCCTTAATTGAATTCTGCCTTAGCAATACCTAGAATTTTAATTGACTGGGAAGATGATCATAAATCTCTGTTCAAAATAGAGTTGGGCCATGAACAATCCCCAAAAAGCCCAACTAAGTGCCACAGAGAAGGACCTGCTTATTCTGTAGGCAAGGCTGCCTCTAGACCACAAAACAAACATTCAGAATGGAAAATCCCAGTAGAAAAAGCCAGTCCTGCAGGCAGTCATACTCTCCAGTGCAGATAGCTGTGAATTACCAAGGGCTCCTACCACAAACATGCTTGTGTACATACTGCCAACAACATCCTTAAAGGCTGCTTGCTCCATCCCTCACTTGCCTTCCTCTACTCTGGCACTTGGCTTTATTGCTGGCTGTTTAGCTTCCACTTTAAACACACTGACACCTTTGCTACTCCCATGCTGGCTTCTGTTATGCACATGCTTGTCTCTCACTCTGCTTGTTCCCTTTTAGGTCAGGTTGCTTCCAATCTGATATTCAGCTGTTCTGGAGATGTGGACTTTGCAAATAAAGCTCTATGCAAGGTCACTGCACTCATGGTATTGAACTGCAGTGGTTTTCACACACTTAATTCCTTGTCAAAACCTGCCCAGTCTCAGATTTAGACAAGGATAACTGAGAAAAATTGTGAATTGGGATGATTTTGCTGACTCTGTGAAATTGCTAGTAAAGGAAGCAGGAAGCTGAGTGACAGAGCTGGAAAACATATTACAGGGAAGTTAAGCTTGCAAGTGGCTGTACCAGTCAAACAAAGGCCAGCCAAGAATAGAAATAAGATTGGGATAAAATTAAGACATTTGAATTGACTGAGGGAACTAGACACAAAGGAAAATCAGGCATCATGCCTAAATCCTTCTTCAGGATCAAAACAGTCTAAAGAGGAGACAGGAAGAACCTAACTCCATTTATGTCATGTAGAGAGAAGATATCTCATCACTCAGTCAAGAATCAGGGCTCAGAGAGGGATAGAAGCAAAATACCAACAGTGTGGAAAAAGATAGCTTCTGGACGAAAATAAAAGGTATTGCAAGGATGAGCCCAAGGCTGAGCTCATTTATGGCACATATGTGGTGCAGAGGCATTGAGACTCATCAAAACAAAGTTCATCTGGGAAAAAGGAGAACTGCTATGCCAAGAATAATTTTCAAGTCCTCCATGTTACGTCTTTACAACAGAGGGTTTTCCCTTAAAGAACAGGGACTTTGTAAACTGGCAATGATGCCTCCATGTCTCACAAATGGTGGCACTTTCACATCATGAGTGAATGGAGGAAAAATGTATTAATAATTTATTTCATTTTATTAAATAATTATTTATTTTTAAAATAGTAAAATTGAGGCAAGGAGTGATTTGTCCTGTGTCACCTCCCAGGTAAGTAACCAAGCTGAAATCAGACCCAAGAGATGTCTGACTACTGTGTCAATCAGGATCCACACAACTTCCCTGACACCAAGGAGATGCTCTGTTGTAGATAATGAACCTCAAAATCACACTGAACCTCAATTTTCCCTTTCCAAAAAGAGCACAGAAAACTCAAATATGGCCATACAAGCAAAAGCTTCCTCTCTTCAAAAGACTGAATTTTAGATTGAAGAATTTAGCCATAACAAGATCTTTAGGTCAAGACTGTATGCAAGAGAGCCAGGTATACTGGTTTTGGGAACAAATTAATAACCTATCTCCAAGGTGACACTATAAAACAAGGCATTACAGTGAAAGCTCTGGAAATTATCAAATGAGTTATAGACATCAGCTAGAGGATGCTCCAAAGTGAGAGTTTGGGAAGTGACTGTCAGTTGAAAGTGACACTCCTGGCAGATTGTTTGATGTTACATTGAGCTCTGGATGCTGAGCACCAGCAGTTTCCCTATATAATGATTTCACAGCGTTTCCCCACTGTTTTGTCTCCAGGAGTCATCAATAGCAGAAGGAAAATATGTCCTTGTCAAGAATTCCGGGTGCTCAAGAAGCTGCCAGCTAAGTCAGCCCCAGGCAAAGTAGACAGCCACCCAGCAGGCTGAGCATGTCAGCCTGCCTAAGAAATAGGCAAGCCCTCCAGAGGTTCAGTGCCCACCCAGCCCTGTGCCACCACACTTCCACTGCCTGAGGGGCTGCAAAGCCTCCTCCCAGTCATGGGTGTCTAAGAAGTAAGCTGAGGACTGGGAGGATGCCTGCAGCACACATCAGATACCCACCAGCCTGCATTTCATCACAAACCCAGGGAAACTCAAGTCCCAGGGGCAATTTTCACTTCAGAAGAATAACAGATTTCGAGGCCTTTACTCATATTTGCTCATCAGCTGATTTCCACAGCTGGAGAAGGGACAATGGGAAACCCCAGCCTCAAAACCTGCCTCCTCCACCAGTACAGGGCTGCAACCATGATGGGCTGGAGTGTCCAGAGGGGAGACCAGACATCACACAAGTGATGGTGGCAGGAGGGAGGGCAGCAGTACAATAGTAGACTGTGAGAGTTAAGGGATTTTTCTGACTCCTCTGGTCTGCAAAAGCAGCCTGCGAAGGAAAAGCAATTTTCCATTTGGTTTTTTCCTTTGTGCTACATAGAAGAGTACCAAGGATATCCTCGAGCCTCTTTCAGACTTGTCAATTTCTTCCCAGCTTTTCAATGTGTTTTTACATAGCCTGTTTCTCGTGGAAGGTGTCTCAGGCTGCAATGCAAGATGTAACCAGAAGTATGTATTGTATTATCAGCTGTTAAAACCAGGTGGGGCAGTGCTCTTTATCTCTTCCAGGACCCATTCACCCTCCCGGGGGATATTTTCTGCCTATGGGCCATCAACTTTCACTGCATGAGTGATAAAATTACACCATCCCATTGTGAGATGCTCCACCCAGGGGGAGGAACCAAACATTCCTACCTGGATATAATCTGAGATTTGGAACCCCACAGGCAGCCTTTTTCCACTGGATTCCCAGAAGAAGACCAGACCCATCTATATCACCACTGGACCTTCAAAGGTAAATTACACCTTTCTACAGGATCACTGCTTCAACAGAACCATATCTGTCACTCCAGGAGGACTGCAGCCACCCTTTAATGGGACTGCTACCACCACCCTGACCAACAGACAGGGTGTATCTTGACTCTGTCGGTATTTTTGTAGTACTGCATTTATTTTAATTTTCCTATTAAATTGTAGTTCTGACTTGGGATCCCCCACTGGTTTGCTTTCAAACCAGCACAGCGCTTTATGGAAAAGTGGCAGAGGGGAAGGATCTGAGCTACTCCTACTAAAAACCAAGTGGCTGTTATGAAAACCATGAAACATGTTGGGTGTTTTGTGTGGTTTTTTCACCCCTTCCCTAAAGCCCAAAGACTAGGACAAGAGCTGTCTCTGCACGCCTCGACTGCTTCTTGGAGAAATGAAAGACATCTCCTGCCTCAAGGGAAATACAGCAAATAGCAGCCTTCGTACCCATAGTGTTTCTGATTTTTCCAAGACAGAAGGCCATCTGCAAGCTTTTCTCATGTATCCAAGAGACACATGAAAGGTGGGTCTGTTTTCTCCTCCTCTTAAGTATCCCTCAGCCCTCAAACCTATTTATGTGCAGGACAAGCCAAAGCACGCACAAACAAGCCTAACCAACCACACATTAAAGGACATCATGGAGGCACAGGACCATTGGACAAGTGATCTGGGCAAAATTCCTGACAAGATACAGGTGGTATCCTGGGCTTTGGACAAGCATGGGAGGGAAGGGCACAGGAAAAGCACCTGCCAGCTCCATTTTCTCTTCCCATCCCACTGCCCTGCTGGCATTCAGAGACCTCCTTCTCTGAGCAGCATGGCATTCTAATATATCAAAAAAAACCCAGACAGCCTTCAAATATTAGTATGTGGCTTCATTTTATACAGTATCTTCCATAAAGCAAGTTATTATTTTTCTGGTGATTCACTCATGAGCAATAGGCAGATTTTCCCATTTGATGGTAACAGCCATGAATTGACAACACAGACATATCATTTGGCAACACAGACATCTCCACAGCACCCAAATACAGACCTCTAGAGGTTTTGTTGTTGTTTTCTTCAGCATACCAAGGATGTCTCTTTTAAAATATATCTAGCTTGTTTAATGTCACGGATGGTCTATTTCTCCAGCAGCAAAATACCCACTCTGTCATCAGATTCTGAGTTGAAATCAATCCAAAAATACAATGTTAGTGCAATAATGACATACTTTAGGGGAATAAATCACTGCTTACCTCACCACAAGAGTGGCTCGTGCTGCAACGAGTCACCTGTTTGGAACACATCTCCCTGTAATCAGCAGCGTTGCTCCCTTCCCTTCCTACATGGGACTATGCATGATCTCTATATACACTCCCTTTTAAGAGCCCATGGATATTTGATGCTCACCTACAAGGATTGCTTAATGGAGGCAATACATCTTCAGCAGAGAAAAATGACAGTCAGAATAAGAAGACTAAAGCAATTCATCACTTTATGCAAAGCGTTACTTTGCTGCAGCCAGAGCATGGCGCCAGGATTGATTACAAACAAGATGACGCCTCCGTATGGACTGTCTGCTATATTATTATAAATAAATAGTCATTCATTTTGGAGCCTGCATTACTGCAGAGAATAGATTGTATCTCAGGTACACAGTAAATATCCCATTGAGTACATTGTCTCTTCCCAGCCAGCAAAGAAGTTTTGCCTCACATAACATGGTTTTGTAAACAAGAGAAGGACACAGAGAAACACCAAGAGATGGGGAGATTCACAAAAAGTTCAACTGATAGCTGTTTTCATGAAGGACATGCTAAAAATTCAGTTAGTTGATGTTAGAGGGAGGTTGAGGAGGGGGAGGCAGTTACAAAAGGCTTGTCCTTGCTTCTGGAAGGGAGAAACCTCTAAAAGGCTTCCTGCGTCCTCCGGATGTCACTGAGAGCAAAGCAAACCTTTCTGGTTTCAGAAGTTTAGTGGTTCATGATGACCACCAATACTCAGGTGTGCTGCAGTATCCAAAAGAATCAAACCACAGCAATTTAAAAGCCTGCAAAGTGAACATACTGGGAGAAATCTGGCTTGTTTTTATCTCCTTCCTACTCTATGCTTGTTGATTAGTCATCTCCAGGTTCTGCTGGAGAGGCTCCTGCTCAGCACAGCCCAGGAACCCCCTGCTCCCCTCAACAGCCTCCTAGACAAGAAGACATACTCAAATATTGGATCATGGTGTGGCAAGCATAACAACAGCTGGTTAAAGGAACCCTCTGTTATTAATAATTACACTTTCTGTGCCTGTGCTTGGGGCTACTCCTGCATCCCCCTCCCCCCCCCCACCCCAGGTTCAGCAGTTCCCTACTTACTTTCACAGCAAAAGAAATATTTTTTTCCTCCTCCATGCTACTCAGTCTGATTTGCAAGGACTCAGGTTTATTTGTTGAATGTTCTGCCAGCCTAACACAGATGGTGACAGCTCCTGAAAGTTCATTGACAAAGGAAAAATATAAGAATATCTTTAATCAGTCTTCCGTACATGAAGGAAGGGGTAATACCCATGACAGGTCATCCTTACCCACAGATATTGATGGGGGGAAGTGTCACTTCCATGATTTACTATGGATCAGCACTACTGAAAGTGTTGCATAAAATTATGGTACTTGCATCTCCTCACCTTCCAGGCAATCTGCTGCCAGGGAGTTTGGTGGACAAGGGGCAGGCTCCTCTGAAAAAAATTAAAGCTTCTAACATGAATTCTCCCTTGTACGGACTGGGAAGCTCAACATTTCCTCACATTTTGGCTACATGAATCCAGATGTGCAATAGATAAAATGGTCAAGATGCGGGGTTGGGGTTTTCTCTCATTTTTCTTTTCATGCACTGGATTGCCATATCTATGGAAGAAGTATAAAGTAGAGGCAGACATATCTATGGGAGCCAGCTCAGAAAAGATCCTCACCTAGATCCAACATTTTGCAATCCCCTTGATGCCCACACCTTCCATCCTTCCTTCTCCAAAGTGAACAAGTAAAAACCTTTGAGACAGGTTTTTTGGAATATATCCAAAAGAGAACCATCCTCAACCTTCCTACACCCTCTAAAAAACAAATAAGGATCATCCCATTTCACAGATAAGGAGGCTGAAAAAGCAAGCCTGTTTTTTCAGGGCTTTTTCAGATTTGAGCCTGACCTAACTTAAGAATTGTGGAAAATCAATGAAATAATCTAGAATTGCAGCTCCTGGAGCCTCTGCCTTGCTGTGCTTCCCCAGGGAGGCCTCACATACGTGAAAAAAACAGCTCTGAAAAGCAGCAGTATTGTTTGCTAATGTTGGTAGCAGAATATAAAGTGGAAATAAAATCACCATTTTTCTTTCCCTCTCCATTTTTACATTTTCCTTCACTTCACCAGTAGTGAAAAAGACTTCCCTATGAAGGCACAGAAAAAGTCAAGATAATCAAGCGATTTTCCATCTCCAATCAAAATGGTCACTTCCCCTTTGACTATTAATTCCAAATAAAGTTACTGTTTTTCTACTTCCTTTGAAAGAAATTTCCCCCTTTTTTGGTTCCATCTGTAGCCACCTTCCTTTCCTATGCATTATTTTTGCTCCAGGTCTTTCCAGACACCGTCCATAAGTAACTGATATTTAGCTGACACAGAGCTGATCTTTCTATTTCTCTTTTGGTTTAGCAGAGCCCTACAGACCATGGTGAGGAGGATTTCAAGCAATCACAGGGGTCTGTACCCCTGGTCTCTATCTCCTGTGCAAGAAATGTGCTGTTATGGAAACACAGGGCATCAAACCCAGTGCTGGCAGCACCTTTCGGCTCCCTCTTCATATGGAGCACATCCTCCCAGCTCACAGATGGTGTCTGTTGCTCTGCTGTGCCCTTGCCAAGATTTAAGAGGAAAGCAGAGGCAATCTCAGAGGTTGCATGGCTTATTGCCCTACTGTGGAAAGTCCCCCCTTTGTGGTTCCATCATGCCAATGGAAGTGGAATAGGAAAATTGTGTGAAGTAGCTGCTATGAGAACAGGGATAAATTGTAGCAAAACACAACTTGAGTGCCTTGTGTCCTTACATGCAGTTTAGTAATAGACACAACATTTGCATTAGATAAAGGATTTTCCTTGCATTCTAGTATACAAAAGTATAAAGGACGACATACCTCCTTGCTAAATCTGCCAATGTCACACTGCGGGTTTTGGCACCTGTCCCCCCCTCTCCCCCCAGGCTGGAGGGTGCTTTGAGCAACCTGGTCTAGTAGAAGGTGTTTCTTTATGATCTTTAGTGTTCCTGCCAAGCCAAACAATGCTGTGATTCTATGCTCATCCTACCATGAGAGAAGCAGAGTTGCTGAAGAAATCAATTACATCAAAGATGCCCAGGGATGCAATCCGAGGCCAAAAGTCCTCTCCAAGGCCATACAGAATGGATAGGACTGCTTGGTAGGTTTGCATTTGGGTACCAGGGTTGGCTATTTCCAAACTTCACAGTATGCAAGTGTCAGGGTGCTCCGTGAGACCTGCTCACCTTCTTGCTGTGTCTATTAGCCAAGTCACAGGAAAATAAGAAGCAACACACCACAAATGCTTTCTGCTCTGCACCCAGGGTTGATGAAGTGAGTGGGGCAGAAATAACCCATTGTCAGGCAAGGAGAGATGCTATACTCCATTGAGACCTGATAAGGCCATGCAGATCTGGCATGGCAGTGTTTGTATGCTCCATTACCTGCCAAGCCCAAAGGAAACAATTCCCAGTGTAGCAAAGACCAGCTGTGATCTCTTCCAAGGTAAAATCTTTAAGGAAGCAAATTCTGTGATTTCAAGGACATCTGTGAAGTTATTTTATTTACATTCATGGCAGAACGTAAATAAAAAGTAGCAAAAAGTCAGATTTGTCTTGCTATCAATGCTTCCTGAAGTACTATTCATATGTGCCATAACTAGCTGGGTGAAGCATCCTTTGAGTTGATTAAAAAACTGGAGCAAAAGGAGGATGAGGAATGACATGATGCCACACATTAAATATTTCTTCTTTCCACTTAAAACAGCACAAACACAAAAGGTTAGCCAGCAAATATTGCTCACTGCATGCACTTCATTGATTTTTAGTCTATTCATCCTGCCTATCATGTCTGCTTAATAAAAGGGTTAATTAAAATTCTCCTCTACCCAGAGATTTTTTTTCTGTGGAAAAACTCCAGAAACTAGGTGAAAATTGTTACTTCATATCAATCAGTGGACTTTTTTCTTCTTTATTCTTGCTTTTGGTTTGTGCCCCAAGAGAAAGATGAAAACAGAGTCAATCCCACTACCTCTGTAACTTGCAGAGGCACAGACAAAGAGATGGACACTAGACTCCTGTACCTTCCTTGGGAAAGCCTCTCAGGGACCTCATTTTCTCAGGCAGCACTGAATTCCTCTTGAAAACTTTAGAGAAAAAGTTTATTTTGGACATAATTGAAAATACAATTTTCAGTCCCTTACACACCCCCTCCAAATAACTTTCTTCCCCCTTCCCCTACAGTTTAATCATCTGTTGTGTCAACTTATTAAATTCCATGTAAAGACAGGGACATCTAGTGCGAGAAACCTGAATTTGTGTGGATACAGGGCTGCACCTGAGAGATCAGAGATGCAGGCTGCAAAATGCTGGCATGGAGATCACCAAAGGTCACTTGCAAATACGGCTGAACTACTACCCAGCAAAACTCATTTGTGGGAATGTTCTTAGAGGAAAATGGACATTAAAAGAAAGGCTGCATAAAATCAGGCCTTGCTCTGCTAAATTAAAGCTAGCTTGTCACTTCTCTGTACAGCTGAGTGGTTTGCAAGTTCCCATGTGAAAATCATCCTAAGAATGAGAGTTTGTTAACAACAAGCTTTTCCTGTGTGAAAAACAGCTTCACCTGCATTAAACAAGAAATCTGCTTCATGAGAATCAGTGAACAAGGTAGGTAAACTAACCAAGAATAGAAAGATTTGATAGACAAGTAGAATACCTTTTACTAACCAATAGATGACTTGGCAAGAAAACTATTAACCAATTGGAGTTATACACGAGGTCTGTAAAAACTGTAAAAAAAATAAGTTGTGCAAATAAAGAATCAGCATTTCCTTGGTTTATATTGAACCATGAATGTCCAGTTCTTTATCTTCTCTTTATTCACCTAAAAACAAAAATAGAGGGTTCACATTGCACTTGTCTGAGATTTAAAAATTTGAAATTGTAAGCAAGGTTTAGCTCATAGACTGTTCTTGAGTGCTGGTGCAGGTGCCAGCTGAAACACACCAGTGTGTGGAAGGAGGCAGTGGTATATTCTGTCTTTGAGACTACACCCACGACAAGTAACTCTGCAGCTGCCACTGTGCCAAAGCACTTGCTGGCAGCCCCACCACCTTCCAGGGTGAGCCCAGGAACCCTGTACTCAATGAAGGCAGCCCCAAGCTTTGTCTCAGAGCCACCTGACAGCTGGACAGTAACTGAAAAACACATATAACAGGAACTGCAGCAAACGCCATTTGAAAAAATAAATAGCTGTGACTCCCCAGAGCCCCAGCACCCACCACCCACCACCCACAGCCAAGGAATTGCCACCTCCCCCTGCAAGCGGCTTCAGCAGGGCATTGCCACATCCTCCAACAGAAGATATGCAGCACACAGCCCTGATGCTGCACCCAATAAAAGACTGGCACTGCAAACAAAACGTGCCATTACCCATAACCATAATTCCATACTTGATTATTATAAATATGTAACTTCTTATCTTTAATCAAAACTAAGCTGCTGAGTTCACCGTCTATCCCAGTGGAAGTCACTAAAGGATTTGGAGACAACATGCTGGAAAAGATGCAATGCTCACTAATCCATGTGTTTTGGAAAAGCCCTGCCTTGACATACACCTACACATGTAGCTGTGGAGTCAGCCCAGTTGTGCTATGTTTACTGAGCTAGCTCGGACCAGACCCCATACAATTAAAGTGACGCAGAGTTCATGCTGTACGCTACAGAACCATACACAAAACCCCTCCATGACCTGAAAACATTGGGAATATGAGTTTGTGAGGTTTTTTCCTTTCAAACAGGCCAGGGCTGTGTTTATTTTTCTGTCAAAACCCACTGTTTTCTAGCTGAGGGAATAAATATATGCAGAGTTTTTGCAACCAGGGCCAGCTCTGCCCTTTGCTTTACACCTCACCTGGAGATGCAGTGGTATTTCATTTCTCCTGCTTGTCTCAGGGTTAATGTTTGAAGCAGCCAGGAAGGGCATAGCCCTACAATTATTTGATGCCACCTCATGCCATGGACATAGGGTGGTGCCATTTCTTTGGTGGTACGTGGTCACATCACCCTGGATTCCACATGGTGAGCAGTCACCTGTTAATTGTGCACTGATCTGTACACTCTGCTGTTAGCATTGTTGTTACTGTTTTTCCTGTTTCTTTGCTTTTTCCAGTAAGTTGTCCCTATCTCAGCTTTTTGTGCCTCCTGTTCTCCTCTCCATCCCACTGCAGAGGAAATGGGAAGGAAACGAGTGAACAGTTTGTGGTCTGGGCTGTTTCAGTGGGAACACCAAATTGTGTGGTGAGCAATCACATGTAAATAGCTTGCCTATCTTTTAATTCTGTTATTAGTGTCCTGTTGCTACTGTTTATTTTTTTATTCCATCACTGTTTCTAGTAAATTGTTCTTAGCTCAACCTGTGATGTTTAGCTTTTTGTGACTTTAATTCCCCTCTCCATTTCAGAAGCAGAAGAGAGAAACTGAGCAAGCAGCACATGGTCAGGGGTGTGTCAGTGGGAACATTAAACTGGTGAGCACCATTCCTAAACCACCTCTCAGAACCTGGAAATGGAGTTGGTCTTCATAATGACTCCCAGCCATTTGAATGAAGGTGACATGACAGGAGGCAAGGTTTCCAAGAGAGGCCATAACAACCACGCCGTTCCACCAGGACAACCAAATGGCAATTTCCTACATTTACAATAACAGTCGGTGTAGCAATTACAGGAGGTTTGGTGATAATGTGAACTTGACTATTACCACCAGCAGCCAGACAGGCTCTCAGTCAGTTGTGGTGAGTGCGTTTCTCTTCTTGCATATGTCTGCCCTGCACTGTACAAAGAATAAGCGCTTCCAGGAGTTCTATATCCTGACACCAGTCCAGGATGCTGCCCAATGACAGTGCCCTAAAAGCCCTGAGTTGGAGTGAAAATCAGACCTTTGCCTTGCTAGACTTTGGATCTTGAATGGCACCACAGGAGGGATGCTCAGCTAGGTCATAGATTGCGAAACTGCCTTTCCCCTCCAGGACACACATTCAAGCCTCACTGGAGGTTGTTCATTTTGCTAATGATCAACCACCAACGCTTCACTGCATTTGCAAGCATGTTTTTTGTTTCACACGTTTGTTCTGAGCTGCCTTGCTGGTGGACTCAGTCTGGGCTGCCTCTGAGTTGCCTGGACAGTCCTCCCACCATGAATTTTAGTGCCCAGGCCTTGTTGTCCATCTCAGGAGAAATTTTGTGTAGACCTGGACTCAGCTCAGTGGAGGGGAAATCTATTTAGTGTTGAACAAGGTCCTAACTTCCTGAGATGAAGGGAGTTTCATAGGGCAGTCTCTGCTCCCTTGCAAAGAACAAGTTGTTCAAAACTGCCCCTTGTCCATCCAACAGACAGAAATACTGAAATTACACCAGAAGTATCTTTAGGGGCTTTTTAACATCATATTCATGGATCTATTGCATGACTCCTTCACTGCCTTCACCTTGTCAGTCACTGAGCGTATCCCTACTTGATGTCAAGAGGCCAAGGATGAAATACCACTTAAACAATTTCAGCAGGATCTTAGAAGGGTCCTGGGCAACTCACCAAACAGCCAAGAGATAATAAAACCAGTATTTCTTCAGACAATTCCTGCCTTGGAGCACTTCACTGGCACCAGAGCAGTCTGGGCATCACTGGGGCAGTCAGAGCCAGTCACGGGCTGCCTGCCCCATGCCATACACTCAGGAGCAGGAGATGGCGGTGGCACATGCTCCAAAAGACAGGTCTGAGCTGTGGTGACCCAGTGAACCCCAGGGAGGTAAAGCACCAAAACAGGCTGAAGAGAAGTTGGGGGAGACTGACACATGGCAGTGAAGGGATTCAGAACACAGCCCTGACAGCTCCCTGAAGACAGGAAGCATGTCTTGCCAAGCAGAGCGATGCATTCACCCTGCAGGGATCAGCTCCCAATCAGACTTTCTCTGCAAACTGTCTGCTGGACTTAGAGCTACTTGAAGTCTGTTAGGGGCAGCCCTAATCAATTCCCTGATAGCCCTGGGATAGAGGTGAAAGTATAACTTCTTTCAAAAAAAGAAACTAAAACACAATAAAGGCAGAAAGTACAGCTTTCTCTGAGGAAAACAGCAGATTCACCCAAACTCCAGGGTGTGCCCATGGAGGGAAGAGAATTCAGAGAGGAATTTGCTCTCAAATAAGCAGATCATTTTGCAAGGTGATAAACATAGGCACAGCCCAGGTAGCCTTTGCTGTGACTTGTTTTCCTTATCCCAGCAAAGCAGCCCCTCTGGCACACAGCTGGAGAGAGGACACAGCCCAGCCAGACTCCTGGAAAGTGGCCAGTTTCCAACCCTTGTTTTTGTGGCTGGGAGTTGGCAAAACTCTAAGCTTTGTCAACTTGCTGCCTGAACCAGGGCAGAGGGGTGAGGGGCTGCTCAGCCACTTGCAACCAGCTGCCCTGAGGTCAGGGTGGCTGCAGATGGCACAAGACTCTCAAAACTCCACCAAGATGCCCAAAAGGAAGCATCCAATTTTGTGTGTTTAGCAGCACCAAGAGCTTCACAGCCTGAATTTCGGGCTTCCCGGCTCCTGCTGAGGCTGGTCAGAGCTGATCAAAGCCATAGGGGAAAGCCAGGATCCAGGTGGAATAGAGGGCAAAGCCCCTCTGAGCCCTGCCAGCAGGGTTACGAAAGCCATTGTGGGTCACACGGGTAACAGGGGCACTTGCACAACCAGCAGGGCCAGTGACGCAGGCATAGCTGGATTCTGGCCAGGGCTGGATGGACACCAGGATGTGGGAGCTGCCTGCAGTCCTACCTCCAGGCAGCCAACCAGTGTGCCTCCATCGAGCACACCCCCGGGGGAAGGTCCAGTCCTGGGCTTGGCTGACAGCTCCATCGTGACAGTCGCTCTTCAATAACAAATTTATTGCCTGGAAACTGATGACTGGCAGGTTCCTTTACTGAGGCACCGAGGTACTATGAAACCAGGGTAATAGAGCATGAAAAATAAAAGTTGCATTTACTTCCAAAGATGAAAACTGGCATCGTTTTATGTGAGGATTGCAGTGCCCTGTCAAGGGTCCCTGGCATCCCTGCATCAGACCACAGTTCTCCATCACTTTGCTTTTCAACAGGAGCCCAGACAGTAGCAGTGAAAAAAAAATTATGCCAAGAAGACTGTTCTTATCTTAGCCTAAGATATCCCAAAGCAGTCATTGGGAAGGAGGATGGATCTTCAGCCCCTTTGAGGGTGTGCCAGAGAGCAGCACTTGAAGATCACCTCTCAGTGGGCACCAGGGAGGACCAGTGACAATGAATAGTGCTACTGCACAGCCTAGCAACTCCTGTGGCCTCTACATGCCTGTGTGCCAGAAAGGGCATCCCTCCCAGAAGCTCCACAGGGGCAGCACCTTCACTGATTTGGGCTCTGGAAAGGCTGTGCAAATCCCAGGCTTTTCAATGGCACTCACTCCACCAGCCTCCCATTTGCCTCAGGCTCTGAGCAGAGGCAGGTGAACCACTCATGCATCACAAAGTGTTCCAGGTCTTTCCAGCAGGTCAGGAAATTATAGCCCTGCCAGGCCTGATCTTTCTAAGGACCCCTGAAAATCATGTCACCATCTGACAGCTGCTCAAAAGTTACAATCATGTCACAACAACATCCTAAATGGAAAATGTGTCCATTTCTGTCTCTCAAAAGGCAGACTAATGGCTGAATGGAAATGTTTGCTAAATGTTCTAAATAGAAATGAATGATCCTCCCCTTGTTCAGATAGAGGTGAGCATTGTAGCAAAACTGGTTGCACTGGCTCCAGTGAGAGAGCTATTCATTGGTTCCCTTCAAAGTCACTAACACCTAGAAGGAAAATAAAATGGCTTTGCTAAAAAAAGGCATATAGCAGGTTCTTAAAGCATAAATAAGTAGTCAAAAATTACAAAGTGTCAGAAAGTAGATTCAGAGAGGTATGAGCAAGTCAAGACAAAGTCTGGCTGCCTCATGTAGAAGTCTTGGAAATTTTGATTCCACCTCTTAGACAGACACCTATTTTTAAATACAAAGTAGTCTATTTAATCATCCCCGCTGTAGTGTATATTCGTATCTGAGATGAAGTGACATGCATGTTTCTTTAACAAGATGTCAGAAGTGTCACTATCATTCCCTCTTCCTTAACTGCCTGGAACACTTTACCATCTGCTACACAGACTTGCTGCTGGGTAGCAAGACAGATACTGGGTTCAAGTGGCAGAGTTCCACTTTGTGAAATGCTTGAGTGACTGAAATGCTTGACAAATGAGAGCTGAGGGCTTTGGAAAGCTATCTCAGCTATCTATAGCAATGCTGACTGTTATAAACACCCAAATCTCTACCCTACTTCACCTCAGGTGAACTTGTTTCAGGGCAGCCTCCCTCAAACTTACCATGATCCCCATGTTTGCCACTAGTCCTGGCTCCCAGCTTCTTCCCAGGTGCCCAAAAGCAAGGTGAGGCAGGAAGGGGAGAGCAGGCAAGTACTGCCAGCCTGCTGCCCAGGCAGGGAGGAAGCCCCACAGCAGGTTTGTGGTGGGGAGGTGAAGGGCTCCTGGTGACGTGACAGGGCAAAAGGGCATCCTGGGGAGCCCAAGGCATCCCACAGGAAAGCATGCAGCACTCTGGGTGATGGCATTGTCCATAGGAGAAATCAGGATTTGGGCTGTGCATGTACCAGGAAGTTCAAACCCACCATGCTCACAGCCACCTGTGCTGCACAGAATCAAATGGCCACAGACTTTCTCCTGCTAATCCACTGTGACACTCCAGTGATTGCTGTCCATCTCCCCAGAGGTGGTAGCTTCACAGCATGCTCTTCCAAGCTGAAAATGTTAGCAATTAGAGCAGCAGTCCCAAAAACAGCACAAATGCCTTCCTGACACAGGAATGACCAGTTGGGAGGAAGTGAGTAAGGAGGCAGAAGGACCATTATCCTCAGATCATTACTAATCCCAAGGAAGGGGAGTTTGTGGAAATCATGGCTTTTATTAGATGCTGGAGAAACTTTAGTCAAAGCCGTATTTTTTAGCAGGTAACAACAGCTTGCTAGTCCTGAGATTTCAACAGCATTGAAAAATGATTAAAAGTCTGGGCAGGATGTTTGAAACATCAACATCTCCAGTGTAAGATCAGGTCAAAAAAACTAAGAAAAAAGCATTTCTCACAGCCTATGCACCCTTTCATCTGGACCCCTTCTCTCCATTAGCTCGCTGTTCCCAGGTTGTGGAAACATCAGTCAAATGCACATGGGATAGCTGAGATCAATTCCTGAAGCAATTCCTCTCTTTTCACTAAGTCACATGCATCGCAAATTAGTCATATCTTTTGTGTATTTTCAGAAGGATTTTATTTTCCATAGAAGGCTACTAGGGTTTTTGAATCACCCCAAGGAATGCCAAGCAAACACTGACTCACATTTTGGAGCTAAATCACCACTCTTCCCAACCCTGGGAACAGAGCAGTATGTGTTGAAATCAGCTTCATCAGGGACTTCTTCTTCTTTCACAAATGCCTTTTTTATTGTCATGCAAGCATGGGCACACATGGCTAAGGAAAGCCAATTCTCAAAAGAGCAGAGAAAAGCACATGCAGTACAGCAGGAAACAGGAAACCTTCTGTTCTTCCTCCTTGGAGATAACATGAAGAGGTGGTTTGGCCTAAACCCAACTACTTGAGTCACCAGAAAAATAAAATTAATAACAAACATATTGCACTGCCATTCATTAGTTACTTAAGGACTGGTAAGTTTGCTAGGTGGTGAGCAGCTCCAAGAAATATGCTGGAACAGGAGGTGAGGAGGATGAGCAGTCAGTTCTGAGGAAAACCCAAAGTTTTTTCCATGAGGCAGGAGGGCAGAACAAAGAGCCATCGGGATAAGATGCGCCCAAATGCCAGCAAATGCCTGACAGGAGCTGAGGACTTGGAGCCCAGAGATGGGCTCAGCTGCCTCATCTGAGCAGGACACAAAGCCAGCAGCTTCCCTGTCACCAGTCTCTAATCTGTCAGCAGCAAAACCTTGGCTACCTATCCCCTCGGCCACTATCCTCCCCTCACTGTCAGGGATCTTCTTCACCAAATCCCACCAAAAATGGCAGGGCCATTGCGACAGCTCATGGATCCCTTAGATCACCAACCACTCTTTCCTTTCAGAAGTATCTGTTCTTCTAAAAAGGAGAGAAAAAGCTGGTTACAGAGGCTCATGCACAACAAGCACAGAAATAAACTCTGCCTCAAGCATGCCCTTCTGATAAGGGTGCCCAGACTCGAGAGCAGACAAGCCCAGTCAGGTGCAGAGCCCCACAAGGAACCAGGGCTCCCAGTCCTGCCTGGCAGTCAAGCCTCTGCCTCTTCTATGCTAATTTAAACTGGAAAGGATATTAATCAGAGCTGAGAGCTCTTCAAGGCATGGTCCACGTGCTTGAAAGCAGAGAAATCCAGGCTCCAGCCTTTTCCCTCCCAGGCTCTCCAGCTGCTTCTCCCTCGTGTTCCCAGCATTCTCCGCTGAGGCCAGGCTACTTCACTTTACAGAAAGCAAAACTGAAAAAGTTAGTGGGGTACTAATTACCTACTTGTTGTTTAATTATATTTCTTGGGGTTTTCAGTTTGTTTGAAAGCATTTACATTAGAGTATTTTGCTTAGGGAGGGCTAGATGAGCCTACACACAGCCAGGTGCAAGTTTAAGCACCAAGATCTAAGACCCACCTTTGAAACTGCAGCTGCTCTACAGACGTCTTTTTTAAGAGAAAAGCAGCATTGAGAGAAAAATACCATCAGTAGAGGGCTTGTGAGACTATCACCATCTATGCTTTGATAATCAAAAAGGAAATGAGCAACAAAGACAGATAAAATTACAGATGAGAACAACAGAATTAGCACAAGCCTCCAGGGATTAAACTGGGATTAAATCAGTCAGAGCCAAGAGGGTTCAAAGCATCAAAATGGTACAAGGGATCAAACCCAGCTCTAGAAATGAAACAGAAAAGTCTGAAAAAAGAAAGCAAATCAAGTAGAGGACAGGCAGAAAGAAAAGATAGCTCCATCATCCCAGAAGATTCTAGATATACTCCCAAATTGTCTCTGAATCCCTAACAAGTGCCTTCCAAAATCCAGACAAGAAGAGTGGTACCAGTGATGAAAGAAGGACAAAAAATGCATCTGTCTCCAAAGGGAAAGGAAAGTTCCTTGCACAATTAAAATTGTGGTGAAGAACAACCTGACAAATGACAAATGTGGCTGGAATGGAGAGTAACACAAAGAAAGACAAGCAAATTTGTGGTGACCTGTATGCAGGAGACAGTGGGGAAGAACTGGAGCAAGGACAGGCTTGAGGAGAGAGCAGTAAGAAAAGATTCAGAAGACATGATGTGAAAGAAGCATGTTTATTTTTTTTATAGGGAAAAATAAAGACCAGGCCCATGAAAAACAGTCTGCAAGATTAAAAGACTGCTAGAACAAGGACAGGGATAAACCAGTGTTGCCCAAGCCCAGATGCACTTCCTGCACTGGGGAAAGCAGGACCCACTGTTATGCTTAGGAAAGATACGTACCTAGAAAGCCAGAGATCATATGACATGCCAGTGGAAAAGATGTGTCTCATCTTTCTCATGGCACCTTGCATTTGCTTCCAGCCCTAGAGGCCAATTTAGTCCCTGGAAAGGTCAGAATTCACTTTCACCTGTATCCAGAGGCATGCCTACATATATGTCCAAAACCAAAACAGATAAGAGTTTTCTGGGATCACAGGAAGGTTGTGAAATCCCCTTCACTTGCAGCTTAGAACAAGATCAGAAGTCACCCACACAGCCTGCAGGTAATCCATCCTGACAGCACACAGAACAGAGGTAAGATCCTCTCTGAAACTTGACTGCTGCTCAGCAGTGGAGCCCAGCCTGTGATGCTGCCAAACTGAGGCAGCTCTTCTGAGGTTGCTCTGGAATGGTCTTTCTTAATGCTTGCACACCATACTTCCATGGATCACCATTCGTTCATATTGACCAGTTCCTGAACTGTCTGGCACTTGCAGAGATGAGATGTTGCCTCCATCTGGTTAATGTGACAGGACTAGAAGCATCCTTAGCCTCCCCAGTGCCCCTTTTCCTGGGTGTCCCCCACCCTGCTGGTGCAGTGGGCTGCTGGGGCTTGGGAGCCCACCAAGAGAAGGATGCCCCCAGAATCCAAACCAAACCTCCACCCGGGTGATCCTGGAGGTCTTTTCCCACCTAAATGCTGTTCTCTCATGCCTCCAGAGATGGCTATAGCCACCCTAAGCCCACTGGCAGCAAACTGGAGAAAAAAATCCTTGACAGCAGGCACTGGAATACCAAGACACAGGGAATACAGGGATCCGCTGCTGTGCCCTAATGTCATCTTCTCGGCAAGGGAAAGCCTGAGAAAAAGAGGGATGAGCCTGGGGTGCTTAAGCAGACCCAGGTCTAATGCCATGCTGCCAGGTTGTCCTAGCTCCTGCAGCAGCACCCCTCACAGAAGGCACCTGCCTCCCCCAGGCCCCCTCGGTAGGTTATCAAACACATAAAGAGTCAAGTATTTCTGAGGAAAGAAAAGAAATATAAGAAAGAAAAGCACATTTTCAGTAGGAAGCCTACTCAGACTAGCTGTGGGCACTGTCCTAATTTCAGCACAGGAATTTCATGCTGCCCTTGGCCTCTCTGGCCTGACACAAGGAGCTGGACCGAAAAGGACATGGAAAGCAGTAGGAACAAGAAACAAGAGCCCCCAGCAGAGGTGTCCCCAGCTCCCTGCTTTGGGGCCCAGACCCCCCTTTATCGGGGGTTGCTCCGCTGCTCTCCCCCCAGCCCAGCGTCCCGGAGGCTCCCACGGGGGATGGCACGGGCGGGATGCTGCGCTGGGGAGCACCCTTCTCCCCACGTGAGGAGGGGAACGCGCGTGTCCCGGCGTGGAAAAGCCCCGTGCAGCCGCCTACGGACACCCAGCGCGCCAACCCCTCCGTTCCCGGCTCCCACTGTGCCGTGACGTCCACGGGAACAGGGAGCGCCCTCGCTGACATCACCGACGGGAAACCTCCTCCGGGCCACACCACTCCACGGCGGGGTAGGGGAGGCC
>VWZN01009036.1:40677-66329 GCA_013396955.1 Regulus satrapa
GGGCAGCAGCGGGCGGCCCGCCCGCCCCGGGGACGCCGTCCCGCACAGGTAGGTGGGTACTGAGCGAGGAGGGGGCGCAGCCGCCCCGGGAGCCGCGCGGGGTCGCAGCCGGGCGGCTGGTGCCGGGCTGCTGCTCTCGGAGCAGGATCTGGGGTGTCCTGCCGGCGTCAGCGCGTTCCTTGTCCCTTCGGTAGCCTTTCTGGGACTGGACCGGCCCTTGGGCTCTAGGGCAGCGGCCGTGGCGTTCGCGCACCGGGTGTGAGCGGGCAGCATGCCGCCGCATCGCGGCGGGCGCTGCCGGGCTGCCCGCTGGAGGAGCTTCGGGCGCCCTCCATCAGAGGGATGGGCACACGTAGGCTGGGTGCTCGGATAAACCCCGGTATCGGTGCGCTGACCTCTCTGGTGAGCCAGAGGGTCTGTGTCCGCATGCCGCTGTCAGGAGCTCTCGGATAGCTGAGCTGTCCTCTTGAGCGTTGCCCTTTGCGTGGGATGAGCTTGAGTCACAGCGGGGCCTCTTCACTCAAGACAGCGTGTGGGAGCAGCCCGGGTTACCCACCCTCTGGCAGGCAGCGGCAGCCATCAGGTCTCTGTTTGCCTGTACCGTTAAATAATTACACCCCGCTCTTCATTCCCCACGTGAGACTTGGAAAGTGCCCGGGCGCCCTTGTGTGCGGACACCACCTCGGTGTGTGCCCCGCTCCCTGCGCTCCGACCGCGGCCGCACCTGCATCAGGGCGGTCATGCATCCCTGCGGTCAGCCGGACCCACCTCTGTTGACTCTGGCAGTGGCTCAGAATGCTCACCCGGCACCATTCCTGCTGAAAGCAGTGGCAGCAGCCACCATTGCCCCAGACTGCAGCTGTGGGAGGGGTGATAAGACCAACTCTTTATCGTGTAATAGTTTGGGTCGGAGGAGACCTTAAAGGTCATCTGGGCAGGAACGCCTCTCACTAGACCAGGTTCCTTAAAGCCCTGTCCAAGTTGGGCTTGGACACTTCCAGCAGTAGAGCAGCCACAGCTTCTCTGAACAGTATGTTTGAGGCTCTGCTACATATCTGGCATACAGGAGCTCTGCTTTGCCCTACTGCCTTCAGCTGGGGTTGGGGTGAAGTGAGTTCATTCCCTGTTGCTGCTGTTACAGGAGGGGTGTAAAAGCCAGGCTGGGGCAGGGTGCTTCCATTTCTTCTCTTGAAGCTAGGCCAGGATGCCATATGGCAGGGTTGAAGCTTCATGGTGCTACTGGGAAGAGGAGCATATGCGTCTGAGAGCTGGCAGAATTGAGTTCATGATTAATAAAGCACTCATAACAATAAAGGTTTCCAGAAATTGGGCCAAGTACTGATTCTCTATATTACTGGAGGCAGGATTCCCTCTTCTTTCTGCTGTTTTGTTGAGAACAGGCAGATTCTGCCTTGCTCTGGCTCTCATTGCTGTCCCAGATAAGGTTGTATGTGTAGCATGATAGCTTGGTAGCATCGATTCTGTCACATGGGGATCGTGCCTGTCAAGTTGTTCCCTACAACTGGGGTTCCAGGGAGGGCATCTCTAGCTGCTGCTAGCCTCTGGGACCATGAAGGCTGATGTAGCTACAGACTGCAGGTGTATGGAGCCATTTACCTGGCAGGGAAAGCCTTGTGGTGAACAGGATAGGGCTTCTGGCTGAAAGTGGTGCTGGGAGGTAGGATCTGAAAGGAAGGGAAATTAGAATGTTTGCCTTGCCCAAAAGGTCAGGGCTCGTTACACTTTGGCAACCCACATCTCTGAAGCAAAGCCCTTAAAGTAAAGTTTCTGATGGCTGAGATCCAGGAATTTCATCTCTTCTGTCCTGGATAATGCAATAAACCTTCCAATTTTACACCCTGTTCCTACATTTCATTCTCAGTTTGAATTCTCCCCTTGCCCTTACTATGCTGAGGTACCAGCCTTGGGGAGAGGAAGGAACTTTTTGATTTTAAGCACCTTGAAAGGAATTGCTGAGTTGATGTTCCCTGTTACATCACACCAAGAGAATCACTTTCATGCTTGCTATCCACTGCTACAGTGCAATCTAGGAGCCTGCTTGTGCCTCTGCCTGCACCAGCACCACGGTGTCACAGCCCTGGCAGCATACATTATACCAGCAACTTACAGGTCACCTCATTTGCACTGTAGGATTTCAGAGTGGTGACCTTGTACTTGTATTGTACAGCTGGACTGATGTGAACATGGGTCAGCATTGCAGAAATAACAGAATGGATTTTGTGTTTGGAGTTTTCATGTTCAGGTTGTCGGTCTGGCCCCTGTTACACAGAGCAGCTCAGTCTGCATTGTCATGATTTCGGCACTTTGGGTACAAAGAACTTGGGCAGATAAGCAGTCACCTTAAGCTGGAATCTTCCCAAGGAGCCTCCTCCTTCAGCCAAGAGCTTTCAAGCCACCTATACCGGGACTGAAAGTGTTTAATTTACAGTCCAGACCCTCTTTCACACAATCTTCTCTGGGTCCCAAAAGTCTCAAAAGAAGACTGAAACTATTTTTCCTTCCTGAGACGTGACTGACTTTAAAAGCTGTAAGATCCATTGTGGGCCGTAGTGCAGTTTAGGCCATGCTTTAGGCCCCATAAAGAGCTGCATCCACTGTGATCCCAGGGATGATGAGATTTAGACAATACCCTGGCTTTGTTTGCGGCTTGGCAGGTGGAGGCTGAACTTAGCCTTGATCCTGCTGTAACAGCTGTAAGCGGCTCAGGGCTTTGCCAACAGACCTGTGACTCCAGCTGTGTTACACCTACCTTGTCCCTTTCAGCATCATCCCTCTGACTCAGGTCAAGCCACAAGCAGCCTAAGAGCTTGCTAATGGCGTCTCAAAGGGTAATTATTTCCCAGTATTCCTTTGGAGAGCCCCACATGAGCTGTGTTCATCCATGGCTGTAGTCAGCTGCTGACAGCAACCCTGATGCAGCAGAAACACTGTGTGCTTATCTCCAGTTGCAGCATTTAGCTATGGGTTGTACCTGTCCTAAAAATAGGTGAATGCTCTATAACAATACCAGCGAATAGTGACAGGCATAACACTTTGAAGTTTCATCAGCAAAAAGCCCCACTTTAATGTTGCAGCCTATTTTTATACAGTTTTCCAAGTTAGCATGTTTAATTCTAGTTGGTTAGTAACTTTCTTGTCGCTCAGTTCCTTGGTTAAAAGGTGTTTGTGTGTGTACATTCTAAGACTCTCTTTACACAGGTGTTTACAAATTTTCTTCTACATATTTTCTTCTTACAAATTTTCAGATTCCCATGGGATGGACTTTTTATTTTCCACAGGTGCAGCCTGTTTTTCTTACAAGAACAGATTGTTTTGCAAACTGATTTTCATTCTTAGATTCTTTCTCATGAGAGCTTAACAGGCTAGCTCTTAATTCAGCTGAGCAAGGCCTGATTTCATAAGGCTTTGTTTTATAAGGTTTTACCTGTATGCAACACGACTCCCTGTAGAGCATCTATTAAAAGCTCTGTTGATTTCTTTGGGTTTCTACACGGCTGCCTGGCATCCCTGCTTGTGTGTAAACTGCACCCTTCTGATCCCTTGTGTATCCAGCACAGAGCATGCTTTCATTCCTGCTCCCTCTCCCCTCACAGCTGTAACAGGGTCCTGCTTAGGGATTTTGTGTTCCCTCACTATTAAATGCCATTTCTTCTACTTCAGCAGCACTTGGCTTCTTGAGAAGAATTGTAAACTGAGAAAGACTGCAGACACTGAAACATTACACGTAGCTTCCCTGGAAAGACATTCATGTGTGTGAGCTCAAGATCACATCTCAGTTTGAGGAACTCCTATTTAACTAAAAGAAAAGAGATGAGGAGAAACATCCTATATCTAATCTGAATTCCCATTCCAAAGCTTTCTTGAAACTATTCCATGGTCTTACACATACAAAACACACATTAAAGCAAGTAACTTTTAGTGTCTTTTAAAAGTATCCATTTTTGTAAAAACAAGGACTTGAGGCTTATACTGCAGAGTCTTTCTTTTCCTCCTGAGTATGTTTATTGAACTGTAAGGGTGTCCGTCTTGCTGTCTGCCCCTCTAGCCTGTCATTATTGTACATCTGTCACTGTTTCTTACAATTGGTAGTGCTATAGTTCAGTCTGAACATGCAGGTATGTTAGGTAGAGCCCCAAATCTGCTGCAAGATGTGAGCACAAGATGACTTTCATCCTCTTCCTTTTTTAAGTAACTCAACTTACTTAAAAACCGTGGGCCAACAACAGTGCAACACTAAAGTTCTTTTGCTTAAGATTCCCTTTGCAAAAGGGATTTAGTAATTTTAGACAACAACAAAACTCAGTCAGCGTTGCCTCTTATGCAAGTTGCTGTGGTGCAAGCACTTTCCTGCCTATGTTTGAAGGAGCAAAGCCCTTTCCCTGAAACAGGAGAGCTCTTGCAGACACAGTGTAGAAACACCACAAACTGTGCACTAGCCAAAGGGCAAAACAGAGCAGGGACACACGTGCATCCCTGTCCCGTGGCAGCTGTGACCCCATGTGGGATGGGGGGACCTCCCTGTAGGAGACATGGGGCTGGGCGAGGGCCAGCTGCATTAGCAGGGAGAGCTGGGGACAGCAGCTTGTGTGCAGGTCATGTGGGTAAGGTGGCCAAAGGAACAGGAGGTGGCTGGGGCCCAGGGACAGCTGCAGGAAGTGCTGGAAACTGCCAAGCTGGGGCACAGCACAAAAGAGTGAGGAGATAAAGGGAGCAAGGAGGGTGACTGAGGGGAATGAACATAGGGATGTGGACCTGGGAGGCACTGCCTTCTCCACTCCACATCCTGAGGTCTAAGCCAGCAGAAGCTTCTGGTTGCTTCATGCTCATTACAGCATTACTGCTTTGGGGATAAATGAAACTGTGATCAGGGATTCCTGGTAAATACTAACCCGAGGGAATGAGTCACCCTGCTGGCCTGCAGGCATCCCAGATGGATGAAGGGTACCAGGCCATACAGAGTACCATCTCCATCAGGAGCAAATGCTGCACATGAAATAAGGAGCAGGCAGCATTTGTCCACCTGCTGGGCTTTCTCCTCTGTGAACAGGGAAAAAGTAGGCACTGTTGTGTTTCCTACAACATATGCAGAGTTAATCTTAGTCCTGCCATTCTGGTTGAAAGACTTCTTCATTGCCTTAGAAGACAGCAGCATGATGCCTTAAACCAGGCTGCCTTTGGCTGCAGCCCCTGATGACAGGGAGAACATGAGACTGGACAGGGTTAACTCTATCTCTGCATCCTTCGTATTTTGTCTCAGACTCAGGAACAGGCTCCTGCATAAAACACCAATGGCTGGCACTGCAACAAGGTACCCAAATTATTGGAAGAGTGGTGGTGGACCATCTCTAACACCATTTTTTCCCTTGCAGTGTGTTCCATGGGAAACAGCACCAGCCGGCTCTACAGTGTGCTCGCCAAGACGCTGAGCAGTGGTGCCGTATCCCAGCACCAGGACTGCCTGGAGCAGCTGGACTCAGCACAGCTGGATCCTATAGACCCCAGGGATTTGCTGGAGGAATGTCAGATTGTTCTGCAGAAGCGGCCACCCCGGTTTCGGAGGAATTTTGTGAACCTGAAGAAAAATCCTGCCAGTAACCACCGCCCCATCCGGGTCATGCAGTGGAACATCCTCGCCCAAGGTAGGAGATGCTTGTGAGCTCAAGGTGTGACCTTGAGACCAAATGCAGCAGTGGAAACCCTGGCAGAGCAAAGGGAGAGGAGTAAACTACGTGTGATAAAACTGACTGAGGGCCAGGGGGAATATTTTGAGCACTTGAAATAGTGGCTTTCCTTCTGTCCCACAGAAAAGAAAAAAAAGGTCTCTCCTTGCAACTCTGATGCCAGAGGTAGCCCTGAACTCCTGTCTTAACTGAACAGAGTGTATTCTAAAAGCTGTGACCCATCAGTTTTAGATGGTTGTTAACCCCAGAGAACACTCATCCTTTTCCTAAGTTTTATTTGTAGAGTTTGTCTTCAGTTTCTGATTACCTTATTGGTGAGCTATCCAGAAATTCAGATATGCTATGGGAATTCTTAATGCTTAAAAATAATTTTAACTGCTAGTTTTGAATCAAGGCTGTAAGTTGACAAGTGCAGCAGCCTCATCTTAAAATCTTTTGGTGTGAGAAATTTCCCCCATAGGGACTGCCTTAACTTTCTGCAGTTAAGTCATTTTTAACCCACTTCATTTTATTTTGGCTCAAACTGCAGCAGCCCCATGTGGAAGTACTTGCCCTTGTGTAGTGGGCAGAGGGGAAGAAACTCTTAATATGTCTTTTATCTGTAAAAGGAACTTAATTTTTTTTGGGTGACTCCAGTGACTTGAGAACGGGTTCTCACACCTTTTGGCAAATCTGGTACCCTAAAAATCACCACCTAAAAGTTCCACTCCTGGAAAACCCATGACCTGCATATAAACTGATAAAACCTGGAGGATGACAGGCTGTTTCAGCTATCGGTAACTTTAGGGTTTTTTGTGCTAATTCTAGCTCTCGGGGAAGGCAAAGACAACTTTGTTCAGTGCCCCATGGAAGCTCTGAAGTGGGAGGAGAGGAAGTGCCTCATCCTGGAGGAAATCCTCGCCTACAAGCCTGACATCTTGTGCCTTCAGGAAGTCGACCACTACTTTGACACCTTCGAGCCTCTCCTCAGCCGCCTGGGCTACCAGTGCACTTTCTTCCCGAAGCCGTGGTCCCCATGCCTGGATGTGGAGCACAACAACGGGCCGGACGGCTGTGCCATGTTCTTCCTCAAGGAACGCTTCGAGCTCGTCAACAGCGCCAACATCCGCCTGACCGCCATGAAGCTGAAGACCAACCAGGTGGCCATCGCTCAGACGCTGAAGTGCCACGAGACTGGGAGGCTCTTCTGCATCGCCGTCACCCACCTGAAAGCACGCACGGGCTGGGAGAGGTTCCGCTCCGCTCAGGGCTGTGACCTCCTTCAGAACCTGAAGAACATCACCCAAGGGGCAAAGATCCCTCTGATCGTCTGCGGAGACTTCAATGCAGAGCCAACCGAGGAGGTCTACAGGGAGTTTTCGAACTCCAGCCTCAATTTAAACAGTGCATACAAGCTGCTGAGCCCCGATGGACAGTCAGAGCCCCCCTACACCACCTGGAAGATCCGGCCCTCTGGAGAGTGCCGGCACACACTGGATTACATCTGGTATTCCCAGCATGCCTTGAATGTGACCTCAGCCCTAGGCTTGCTGACTGAAGAGCAAATTGGGCCCAACAGGCTGCCCTCATTCAATTACCCTTCTGATCACCTGTCCCTTGTGTGTGACTTCAGTTTTAATCAGGACCCCGACAGACTGCTGTAATGTCTTGGAATGCCACCCAGTATTGCAGTGTCTGAACTCACCAGTCTTTTCTTCTAGAGAAAACCTTTGAAGCTAGATGCTATTGAAAGATGAGGAAATACTGTTGACTAACCATTATTTCAGGCACTTGTTTGGAGTTACACTTGCTGTTCAGCCCTCATTCATGTGCAGCATTCGAGGGAGGAAGAAGGAAGCCAGGGTTCTTGTCATGCTCCTCTTGCCATGTCAGGGTTTGAAAACCAGAAGGCAAATGAGCTTTATCCTTTAACTGAGCCCCTGTTTCAAGGATTTAATCCTCTAATGAATGTGGAGGCCTTAGTATTTAAATCAAAACACTTGTGTTTGTAAACAATTTGCCCAGACAGCATGCTAATTTTATTTATTTCACGTTCAGTTTCTGCAAGTACCAAAGGGAGTGAGGTTAGACTACACAGTGAGATTATCTTAAATCTTTTTCTGTTGCACTATGAAAGAAGGCCAATGCAGTTTAGATAAAAAGCTAATCTCACAGTAATGTTGTCTTGTCATTTTTCCATGACCTGAGATGACAAATTCATTAGAAGTGTGAGGAAGGCCCCCCTCCAGTAAGAGCAGGTGAGGAAACAGAGGCTGACTATCACCTAGATACTACGCTGACTTTTCCAGAACAGTGTGCATGTGTCTGTCACACACATACAACTTGTAGGCTGTACAGTGACTGTACTTTCATCTCTTCTGTGCTTCCCTCTGGAGGACACAGCTAACCAGGGACTATTTCTTCCTCTGCTTTGAGTATTACTTTTCAAAATGGTTTAAATTTGTAGTCTTGTCAATCTTGCTGTTCCAGTAAAGGGCCAGTCTTAATGTTGAAAGGTTTTCTTTTATTTATCTTCAGAATCTAAAGCCACACTGGAACCTATTATAAGATAAAATTTATTTATTGAGAGAACTTGGTGATCCTGCATCTGATTGGAAATTGTACAGCGACAGTATTCAGGAGCCTCTTCCTGTGACCAGGGAAAAACTCTGGCAAAGCATCTAGGCTACAACAGAGCTGTGTTAGTACAGTAACTCCTGTGATTCCCTATTGGTGACATAGGAATTGCATATATGGATTGTAAACATGCCCTTATGCCAGAAAATTACACAGCAAGAGATGAGGGAAGAGGAGGAACAACAGTTGGAGAAATGGGCTGACATTTAGATAGTTGAGGATGATACGGCAGGACAAATAAAACAGTATTTCCATGTGAAGTAGAGTGCATAATAACTCATAAGTGTTCCAGGTGTTTGTTAATAAAACTCTTTGGAAAAAAAGTACTACCTCTGCTGCTGTCTTTCTCACTTTGCTGTCCTAAGTTCCCATTGCCACGGAAGTGACCTGCCTCAACTAGTTTGAGCTTCAAGTTGGTGCTGACGCAGGGTCCCCTTCCAGACCTCTCTTCCCCCACCCCTAACCCTAATCTTAAAGTGGCATGGCTGCTTTGTCTTCACAACACAGCTGTCTTTCTCCAGCTTGGAATGTCCAAATTTCACAAGTCTGAAGGGAACAGAGTTATTTTTAGATGTTAAACTGCTTACTCGTCTAGTTAGAGAGGAAACCTACACTGTATTACTGTAAAAAATTCCCTTTCCAATAGTCGTGTGGAGCTACAAACCTGGCTAGTCCTGCAAAGCAAGGTGCAAGAATTCCTCCCTGAGGGCTGTTGAGTGTGCCTGGGAAGGCTGGCCCCTTACAAGATGCAGTTATGCCTGCCACTTTCTTCTAAAACCTCATTTGAAGAGAAGAAATGCCACAGGTATGAGCTTTACACAACTCATAAATTACTATACTTGCATTGCTGAGAAGGGAAATATGGAGTCTGGTGATTAGAAGTCCCAAATTCCCACACAAACACACTCCTCATCAGGCAAACAAATGAAGTGCTGCTTCCAAGCAGAGGCTCCTTTAACCAGCCTGGGATTTATGTGGATTTACTTTCCCCAAACAGAAAGGATTTTACAACCAAGGAGACAATGGCTTTGGTGAATAGTCTTAACAGGCACATGCAACATGCCAGCATTGCCTTTGGGCAAAATTTCAGAAAGAACAAATTGTGTCCCTGGAAGCCAGAAGGGTGGCACTTTTGGGGGAGATTTTGGGCAAGAAATGCAACACTCCCTGTGCCCCACAAAAAGACCTTTGAGTGTTGCTGCTGTGTTTCATACCAACTAGAGTCTGAGAGCTTCC
This sequence comes from Regulus satrapa, assembly GCA_013396955.1. Taxonomy (NCBI): domain Eukaryota; kingdom Metazoa; phylum Chordata; class Aves; order Passeriformes; family Regulidae; genus Regulus; species Regulus satrapa. The sequence goes on from VWZN01009036.1 coordinate 50,232, forward strand.
TTTTTATGGTGTTGGCTGCCTGTAATTGTGCAGAGGGGGTGAGATGTGCTTCTTCTTCAGAATTATTTTCTCTTAGAACCTTCCCTCACATGGTCTTGCAAGGAGGAGAAATAATACAAGTGCCCATTAATTAACCTCTGTAGTCATTTGCCACTAAACACTTCTAAAATCAACACCGCAGCACAGACCTATAAGACAGTATCTTTAGTAGGTCAAATCCTTCCATCTACCACAAGAACTCACACCAGAAGCTGGAGCTTCCAGACTCATTTTGGCAATTTCTGGAGGAAACTACACTTGTGGTAGAAAGCCCTGACTTGAGAGCAAAGATCAGGTCTGTATTTAAAACAAACTAAACCATAACCAAAAAACCCCACCACTCCCACGATTTCATTTCACTTTTGTATAAGCAGCTCTGTTTTCCTCAGGCCAGTCAAGGTGTCCATCAGTGTGGCACCTTTCCCATTGCTGAAGCATAGAGCCCCAGGACGGATTTTTACCAGCAGGATCACGGCTGCAGAATTCTCACTGTCACTCTCACAGTGAACTATGTGGTGTCTGTATGATTCTTAAGACATTTTAATTCATACTCTTGCTTGCAACACTGATTCTCCTACACAAGAAACCAAAGTGTTGGGAAAGAGCATGATTGATACTGCCATCACTGCAGAACCTCTTCTGAAGGGGAAAGGGCCGAGATTCTTCTTTCATCCTGGACACGTTACAGTACATGGTCACTGCTTCAACTCCTTAAATGGTAATCTTGAAGGCAAAGGGAGGGAGGGTGCAATAAGTGAAAAGGCTGGGGACTCTTCCCATCTCAAGACAATTCAAGAAAATCCCTACTACAGCCCAATGGTGAACACTTTCTGCTGGATTTTAATTAAAAGGTAGACAGGCTGCAGAAATTAACTGGTAAGTTCCCAGACAGCTTCACCCTTTTTTCCAGTACATGCCATCATTTATTTTGCAGACAGACTGTTTTGGAAAACTTAAATGGATTATTGCTCTTGCTTTGTTTTATGCAGCAAGAGGTAAGCGTGCAGCACTGAAATACTTCTGCCAGCTATAAATATCAGTACACTAAACATTTTTTAGAAGCAGCATAAAGGATTTTTTTTTCTATGTAACAGTATGACTCTACCAGCAAAAAATGTCTTCCAAGCTCTTCTTATGGATGTATGTCTTATAAGCACACCAAGGCCAAAAAAAGTCCCCATAGATCCCTTGCTTTCATCTTGAATAAAGGCTGCCTTAGCTTTAGCAGTGACACTTTTCCCTCCTTCTCAAGCAAGCTGCAGGAAGAAATGACCCATTTGTTTAACTTGCTGAAAGGCAGAAGCTGTTGCAAGCTTATTAAAACACTATCTCTCTTGGAGAACAATTAGATTCCAAATACATAGTGTCATTTGGATCTTCTTAATAAGCTTAACACCTGCTATTTGAACTGTCTACAAGGCAGAATTGCGCTTAGCTTGTTTTAGCAGTAACACTCTTCACATGCAGCTGACATCCCTGCTGCACATGTCATGCTGAAGTACGAACCTGAGGCTTCAAGCACCTCTCTGTTTTCTCCTCAACTTCTGACTGCCTCTGGCTTACTCATCCCTGATCACTTCAGATGTAACTCTCCAAAGTCCTAAAGTTGAAATGAATTAGCAGAGGATTCCAAGAGCTCTCAGCCTTCCTTTCAGACACTTTACCCAGACAACTTGTGTCAAGGCCCAAAACCCTTTAATGGGAAAGATGTGCAAGAAAGAGTTAACAAAACCAGTTGTCTCTGGAATTGGATTCCACTTTCAACTTTTCTTACTTTTGATCCTCAGACTTTATTCTGAGTTGTAACTAACCGTTAATATTTTTTTTCCCCTGTGGATTATACAGCATCACCCTTTCCATTCTATAACTTAAAACAGTAAGTTTGAAAAATAAAATCGTTTTTATCTGCAAAATCAGTGGTACCAAGGCTGTGTATGCCTCAATGCCTTCATTTCACGTAAGTCTCATTCTACCTACACATCTACGAGTTACAGCTTGCCAAGGATGAGTTAAGCCTGGACCCTTCAACATGAGCCACCAGATTTAGACGTAAAAGGGAGTCCCGCTTTCACATGTGCAAAACAACAGGTTTTTCAATGGGATTGCAAAAGCCTGGGAGTATAGCTAGATATTAACTATCTTTGATACTCCAGTGTTATCTAATATCTAATACTTTGATATTCTAGTGTTCCTTTCATCTGTTTCAGACATTACAAACTTGACCAAAGCTCCCTCATCCTAAGGTCATGTTCTCCAATACCACCAGTAAAAACATAGTAGCTTACAGAACCAGGTTAAGTCCGGTTACCATTTCAGTTACAGCACATCCTCTCAGAGACTGAGATTCTCACAGCACTTCCTGAACTTCAGGTAAGTATCCCCTGGCAGCCAGTATCATGTGCCACTCCCTAGCGGCCAGGGGAGAGAGCCAAAGGACCGCCGCTGGTTCCGTGGCAAGATGCAGCACTGCCAGTGTCTCAGAGCTGCCTACGAGCTGACTATCCCACCAGTAGCAGAGTTGGGTGCCTTCATTCCTCCAGGTTTTGCCATTACATAATGAAGTCTTGGCACTGAAAGAAGGTCATCAGTTGGAGATCCTTATCTTATTCCAGGAAGATAGTTTGTCCCCATTTGACTTCCAGTGTATCTAAATTAGGTGTTGGAAAGGTCGTAATTACAAGTACATATTACTTAATTACATAGATATTTCATGCTCTGAGATACAGCATCTCTTTCAGATACAATCAAGTAACACCATTTAGAATAGGGTTTCTTACAGACTGGACTTAAAATTGTAGGTTTAAAAACACTTGTTTCTCTCTTCTTGTCTTTTGGCTCAGATTTGTTCCACCTGCCTCTCTTTACACTGCTCCATTTCCCTTTACACAGAACATTATACCAAATTAATCGAGTGCTTGCCCAGCTTCCCCTACTTCCCTTTCCTACCTCTTCCTTAGAAAAAAGTCTTCTCTCTCCCTTTCCTTGTGTGAAGGAGTCTTTGTCCTCTACCCCATGCCAGAAACACAGTTCATGTGTAAGACTCTTTTATTCTTTTGATTGCTGCAAATCAAAGGGATACACAATTCTTTTATGTGCTTCAGCTTCATTTTGCTCCTAAACTCTACTTCCCTGCTCAAGAGGATGAAAAAGAAGAGTTTTTCCAGAAGCCTTTCACAGTTCCCCACATGCTGACATGGCTCTGTGGAGCTATTTCCACTTTTCTTACCAGTTGAAGGGAAGAATGGGTCTTGCTGCTAGGACTCTTCAAGTAACCTGGTTCTCAGCACGTTAAGTATTTGATTCTGGTATCATTTAGCATTACAGAAGACCTTAGGTCCACACAGCTGTTAAAACTGCTCAGGCATGAAGTATTTAGATGATCATTTAGACTTTAATGATTTCAAGAGTACCCAAGTACCTACCCTGAAGACTTTTCAGGGTATATCAGTAGGAAGTGGGGGTCCACTGGGCACCTGACTACCCACAGCCTGATGTGCCAGTGTGCTGCCCATGAAACCAGGGAAAGCTACATTTCATGCGCATGGACTGGAAATATGGAGCTAATATCTGGTGTAGCTGGAGAAGCAGTTAGGAGCTCATGTGTATGCTCACCATCCTGAAAACGTGTAAGAACTAGACCTCTGCCAGAAGTTACTTTGCCAGCTACAGCAAGCTTCACAGGTATTTAAACAACTGAGTGAGAAAGCTGGTTAGCCCTTTGAAGCAGGGAGGAATCCCAAAATTTCACACTGCATCATCTATATTAGGATGAATGACTGGAAGAGTTCAAATAAGAAGAGAAGGTAAACAGGCTAGCAGAAAGGAAGAAGGAAAAAATAAAAAGGACACCAAACACCATTAAATTTTCTTTCTGTATTTCAGTAAAACCTACTTGAATACACTTTGAAACAAGAGTACAACAAAATAGAATATACTTCAAATGTTGAATATACAAACTATTATAGTTCGTTCTGAACACTGGTACTTCCCTCTTAACTTCAACTAAAAAAAATTTACAGGTTTAGAACTACCTGACAAGAGCTCATGCTGGGCGTGACCTTTGAAGTGAGAGTAGAGCTGAAACTGAAATGTATGCACAGATGTCAAGGCTAAGTGAGAGAAACAGGCATCGTACAGCAGAAGGCAGAAAACCTGCTGCTACTTTGTCCACAATTAAGAAATTTAGACAGACTTTTAACTACCATACAAAATATGTTACATGTTATTCTATAACAATACTGTGCTAGGTACAAGGTTTTTAAAAAATTTGTTTTAATAAAAAAGCTTTACACAAACAAGCCATTAGCTTATTTCAAGAAAGATAACTGAAAATCAGTCTAAGGCTTTCAATTTGAATCTGCTTAAGCTGTATGATACAAAAATCCCTCTAGGCCTCTGTCTTCTTTTAGAAGCTCTTTAATCTCCTTTATTTCACTTCTTACAATACCTAGTAGCATAGTTTTTCACATAGCACCAGTTGAGTACTGTGGGCACACAGTAGTAATCGCTGGTATGCACGTAAAATGCATCATATTTGCCATTTGTGTAACAATGAGACAGACTTTCCTCTCCCCCTGAAAACTAAAACCCAAGGCAAACCTCTCACAAAGCTCTCTCTTAGTGTTTCAGGTCTTAGTGTAACTTGGTAACCGGTAGCGTAGTGAAATTGTTTGGTCCCTTTTCAGTCCCTCTCTCTTTCCTTCTCCATAGGTTCAGCTGTTTCCTAACTGGAAGAGGCAGTTTTTATCAGCATATCAGTGTGGTTTAATTCCCACTGAAACACGGGAAAATGATTTTTTCCAGTAAGTCTTCAACATATGCATATTTATTAACATTCCAAAATTCTCCTTTATGACTTGGTGGTGGCATCCACATCCCTCCCCCAATTATGTCAGTATATTCAAAACCGTAACAGAAGTCCATGCTGGAAGAAACCTATTCTTCATTTCTCACATGTGATGATTCCTTCTGTTTTCATTGTTACAGGAAGGGCAATAGCTGAAGGTGTACTAACTACTACTACGTGGGTCACAGTCTTGTTTCCATCCACTGGCTTCTCCTCTTTTACCAGCTGAAGTGTTTTCACTTCACATTCCTGTTTGGAAGCGGCTGTCTCTGATTTAACTTCTGGACCTTTGAGAACTGCACTGATCACCCTGGGAGGAGTCTGGCCAGAGGCCTGCTGAGCAGGAACTGAGAGTCTCATTACTGGTGTCCCATGAGCTATGGACACTGGGGTTAGTGCTCTAACAGCCAACGGGGCTCCCACAATGTTGATACTTCCTGACCCAGACAAGCCTGTTTTTGTTTGCAACTGACACTGCGTGAGTTGTGTGGCAGGGATCGTGATGATTTTGGTGGGCTGCATTGTGATTTTGTCTCCATTTTCAGCAGAGGTTGGCATCACAGTAGGGATTGTCTGGATTACTACCTTTGGAGTTGTTGCTGTGGTTGGACTTGTGTTGGTTATTAACGGTGACCCTGCGTTTACTGACTGCACTGCCACAGTTGAGATTTTCTGTCCCAGAGAGGTCATGACAACGGGCACTTGCATTGCCACACGAACAGTCCTACAAAATAAATGTGTGCATTTAGGCCAAAACACAGGGCACCATTAGAGACGACAACGAGGACAGACAATTCTATGAGAGACAGGTTTTTAACTGGTTCTTGAAAAATACCAAACCATAACAAAAAATCATAAAGCCAAATCAGCAAGCAAAGAACCCAACCCCAAACCTTTTGCACATCTAGCAATATGACTTTGGAAATTAAACAGCCTCATTAACACAAACCTGGGAGCTGTTGTTGCTGGGACAGTAGCAGTGGTAGTAGAAGGATGAGATGAGGATGTGTCATGAGCTGGTGAGGCAATATTCACAACTCTGGTGACTGCTTTTTCTGTTCTGGTACAGCTTAACTGAGAGGAATTCTTTCCTCCACGTGCAGACGTTGCTGCTTTTAGAAGATTTTCTGCAGATAAAGACACTCTTTCCAGGGACTTTTCATCTGTAGGCATTGACAAATCTTCATTGCAGGACTCACTTTTGTCATCATCTATGACAACTATATTTTTTGGCATCTCCTTAAATTGATATACAAGCCTCTGTCCCTCAACTTTTGCCAGGATTCCTCTTTGATAGTAGTATCTGCAAGGAAAGTACAATTAAGTAGTAAGCAACATAATGACAGATTTTAAAGAAAACCTCATTCTGAGCTAACAAGAAAACCTGAAGTATCCATGGTAAATCTACATCTACAATGTAAGGAGGTATGGAAAGAAGCTGTTACAACACACTGGCAAAGACCTGAAGGATCTACCTGAAAAAAAATCTTACCTTTCCAATACATACTTCAGGAATTTAACCTGTAAATTTACTGGTAACATAAAGTTACAGGGACTGCAAGACTGAAGGCTAAATCTGCAAAAGGGCAAAGATTTTAAGATTTCAGAACCTTTATACTTCTATGGGCAAAATTAAGAATCAGATTTTAAATTGTAGTAGACAACTTCAGAATCTAAGAGTTTTTACCTCAGGGCTCTTCCCATAGTTTCATAGTTCATGTCAGGTTTGTTTTTGTGTTTTCCCCAGAGTTTGGAGACAGCTTTTGAATCCACAAGTTTAAAGATTCCTTTCTCTCTCTGAGTCCATTTAATATATCGAGGACATGTATTTTTGTCCTGAAGAAGGTCCAAAAGGAACTCCCATAAGTATGTCGTATTTCCTATAATCAGAAAGCATTTATGTGTTAGAAAACAACTTTTAAAGTTAACAGAAAGTTTTCCATATGACCTGTTACAAGCAATGTTATACAGAGGATGTAACCTGCAGGAAATTCAATCATTCTGTTAAGTTTAGTGAAGTTTTCATAAACATTTATATTCTGAAAGGAGCTAATCCAAGTGATCTGCCACACAGCACAGGATCCTGTTCAATCCAACACCCATTCACAGTTCCTGAAAGGAAGTATTGGGAGGGGATTTCAAGTCAGCACCTATCTATTCAGCAGGATGAGCGCTAGAATTTTTTTCTCATTTTTCATTTAACAGGGCATGAAAATGCCAATATATTTTATGACACTGCAGAACAGAAGGATGTAAATAAGTAGTTTTTAAAAGGCATACAACCTGCAGCAACAAACCATCTCAGCTGTAGTTAAGTCTGGGATTCTGAGGCTCTCACACTAACAGGTGAAAGCACCATGTTCTAACCCTTCCCAAATGTATGTTGTAGAGTGACCAAGATCCTTCTAGGTGCAAAGCCAGTCCAACTTCTTAAAAACAAGTATTCAGAGGGCAGAAATCCCATGTACCTTTCTGTAGTTAGAGAGATACAAAAAGAAGTCAGCTAAAGAATTTAATGCACTTGTCATGTACTCAGGAGGTGCACCACTTTCACTGAGAAGCCCCAGGAAGGGGTCTGTGACTGCGACTATCAGGACACCATGGAATGTAACACAAGGTCTGTCTGCACTCTGACCAGACCATGTGCATCTAGGAAGAGAAGATTTGGGAAGAGAACCCAAAGAAAAAAAGCAGGTCATATTCCAATTTTACAGCTGGAAAAGAATCCTCAAGTTTCTGAGAAGGGAGAAGTAAGACAGATCCACAAGAATAATAACCTCAGAACATTAATAACAATTCTTTACCTCCAAGGACATGGACCAAATTTTATTTTTGCATGTGTGTGAAAAAAGGTCATTAATTCCCGAGATTTCATGGCCTAGCATAGCACTTGCTATGCCATGCAAAGATAATTAAAATAAATGAAGGCAGATTAGAGACCACCGTTGCAGATTTTGAAAGGTCAGCTATCTTTGAAAACTTCAAAGGGTAAAAAAGGTAACAGGTTCCATCAGCTGGAAAAGCATCTCAGCAAAAAACCGTACTTTACAATGTGCTCCAAACAAGACTCAAGAACTACCAAAATCCAACTAGATTTCAGAGACATCTGAATAAGACCTATATGAGGAAAGAGTCAACAAGAGAACTCAGGAATCTTTAAATCATCCTCGATTTTAGGGAATAAATCCCTGGGATTTTATTCCTTAGCTCCTTAGAAAGACAATTTCTGGGTCGACCACCAAATGCTGTAGGTTTGCAACAGAAGTTTTGCAAAAATATAGGTAGGCTTCAGGATTAGAAAGCAAAAAGGAACTTCAAGAGAATAAATAAACGGTAGGACACAATTAAATCAGGTTTACCTCTGCCTCACTTTGCACCAGAAAGTACCCAGAATGCACAAAGGAAGGAATGCCAACAAGGGATCCCCTTTCCAAATGTGCACAATCATCTCTCCTTTTCCATGACTTAACTCTGACAGATTAATTCCTGGTTTTCCAAAAACATGCCGCATATGAAATAGCCTACCTTTGCAAGTGATTTTTTTTTTAAATAAGTAACAAAAGTTAAGTCCAGTTAACAGAATATTTTGCAGGACATGGAAGAAAAAAAATTAATTTATTCCAGTTGTAGTATAAAACACAGAACTACATACTTCATGAGAACAAGAGGCATATGTAGATCATTAGGAAGGGCCATAGAAATAAAATAAATTTAAAAGAAAGCTAAAAAATCTCTCAAAAACCACAAAGCAGTACCATCTCCCACTTTATAAACAAGAAGCTATAGATCTTCTTGCTCAATTCATCAACAGAAAAAGAAAAACAGAGAGAAATACAAGCCTCTTTTTTTCAAATTATTTGTGCAGGAAACTAGGACCTGGGACAACTGGAAAGGTAACAGAAAGCTGTAATAATAAAATCTGAAATAGAAAAAATGGTAAGGATTCAAGAAGATTACAAAAAAATGGAAATAATTAAACAAGATGTATTTTTAAGTACAGCAAATACAACATCTGTCAATTCCACTGAAGTCCATTGCTACACCAAATCTAAAACAACTGTGGGCACTGCAGGGAAGTTTATTTATGTTTGCACTAGTTTCCATGAGCAAACATCTCCATGAAGTCAGTCCCATTCTTCCTTGCCCTGACAAACATGATGACTCAGGAGCTGCAGCCAGATAAGGAATTACGTAAACAGCAGAGACCTTGCTTTCAAACAACCCTTAAAGTAACACAGTGGAGCTGACCACTGCACGCTCTTTCAGCTAGCATCTTGCTACTCCAAGCAAGGTTGCTAAACCTTGTTACTGCCACCTATAGCAACATCTCGAACAACTTCCAGCGCACAAAGCGGGAAAGGGATCCAGATTTTTCACCTGTAGCCAGGGGAAGATACACTGCACACACCTCAAAGGTGATCAAATGTCACCTTTCATCAAAAGGTGAGAGCAAATGTCCCAGTCTGTCTTCTTGCTGAATGAATAGCAGGGGCTTGGAGTCCAAGAAAGGAACCTCTCTTTAGCTGGGGAAACACTGGGAAACTGCAACTCTCCTGCACATAATTCTCCACTCAACTAATATAGAAACACATCATCATTTGGCCCCTTAAACTAAACTGAACCTATCAGTCAAGGAATATATTCCCACTGAAGTTTGTCAGTTAACTAAGAAATCATTTTTCCAACCATCACCCTTCTAAATGCTCATGTGCTGCCTCTACTTTAAAGCAAGTATTCCAATAGCAGCCTAATAAACTGTGTGTAGCACTAAGTTGATACACAACACAAAAGACATCACAAGTCAATAACCACAAAGTAAAGCAAATAAAAAAAGAGCAAGACTGTTAACTGTGGAGGGTAATAGAGGAAATTACTAGAGCATACATCCTTGTGCTACATCTCATACAAATTTGAAGACATTGAATAAAACTCTAATAAAGTCATTACAATCTCATCCATCACATTTTTAAAGATACGTACGTTTCCTGTGATAAATACCATGCACATACACTGCTTATTTTTAAAGACTCAATGAAGGGAAAAATATACCTTTGCCTTCTCTAGGTTTCTTCTTTATACCGAGATCTGGAGACCCATCAGATAAAGCCGATTGCTGGGTTTTGGGTTTACGGCCAGCTGCACATAATACATGGGGAAAAAGAAGTATTAATCATATGAAGAGTAAAATGTTATAGTTTGCCTTAGCTGAAAAAAACAGTTTGTGTGCTATTCTCCTGCTTTCTTTGCTACAGGTATGGATAAACTTAGATTCTTAGACTACTACTGCACATCCAGTGTATTTATCATTTGGTTGCTTACGTCATAGGCATATTTAACTCAATTGCAGACAAGTAAATGTGCATTTTTATTAAATCTAAGACTAAGAGATCTTGGATTTGTATCATTTTGTCACTACATTGCATTTATTTCCCTCTAAATTACAAGCAAATATTCAATCTCAGCATGACTGGAAACCCTATTAAATCAATATCCCTAAAGTTATGTAAACTGTATTGATGCCTCTATCAAAACTGCTAGACCAGAAAGAGCAACCTTACCAGGTGCCAACCTCTCACGTGACAGCAAAATGCTTAGAAATCAAACACTGTTCTGAACTGTTTCTCCACCAAGACACGCCAATTAGACATGCCATTAGAAGACAAAAGCTTCACAAAGAAGATCCTATAATGATTTTGGAAACTGATTGTTTTTTTAAGTTAGCATTTCCCCTGTTGCTTCGTTGCATGAACCCCAAGTCTACGGTCTCACCAAATACATCCATATTTCAGACACCACTGGTTACTGATCACAAAAGGCATCATTCTTCCACTTTGTGTTAAAATACACAACGCAGAAACCATCTTCCTTTACGGCTCGTCAAAGCCCATTCTCTTGCTCCCTCTTTTTTCTTGATGCAGACCCATTTTTCTAAGAACTCCCATTTCAGACTCACATCAATCTGTTTCTATGAGCAAAGAGATCAGACCATCCAATCCATCCTCCCCTGCATCAAGTGTACCGTCCACAGTAGTGGGCAACAGAAGTCAAATTTTGAGATTGCTCCTATGAAAAGCCATATGTACCCTTTTTCTTTTTCATTGGTTCATGAATATCAGGGGAAGCTGGAACAGGAGATACATCCATTTGTTCAGATTCCTCTGTTGATACTTCCACCACGGTTTCTGTGATCACATCAGGTCTCATGGCTGCATGGATAAATTCTGGGGTGGATACACAAGGAGGGACAAAAACTTCCACTACAAAAGAAGAAAAAAAGAATATCGGATAAAGTTTCTACCTGATTATTTTAAGGTATCTTACATAAAATTATTTCAAACAAAGCATATGCAACAATGTAGCAAGTTTCTGCTCCAAAATCCTGTCACCTTGGGAATCAATCCAACTCCACAAAACACATACACCTGCCAGTAGTTTTAGGCAAAAACAAGTAGCACAATAATATTCTTCAGAACTAAGCTCAACTTTCATTTAAACAAATTAGAGCTTAATCTTTGATCATTACTCTGATCTCCATTTCCTACTTTGTAGCTTTTGTATTTCAGTTTGACCATTACTTAATGCAATGTATATTAAGTAACTTCAGAAGGGACATCACTTAAAGTAACAATCAACATTAGGGTTTGGTTTTTTAGACTGAAAACACTTTGTAAAACATTGGGATTGGGTATTCTTTCTAAACTAGAAAAATGAATAGAAACACTTTTCCCTTAAAACAACTCTTCATTTAAGCAATTTAAAATGTCAGATTCACATAACCCAGAATGGCTGGGGTTAGAAGGGGACCTGGTCCAACTCCTTGCTCAAACTGGGCCACCTAGAACTGGTTGCCCAGGATCCTGTACTTTTTAATGTCTCCAAGGATGAAGTCTCCATGGCCTCTCTGGTCAATCTGTGCCAGAGCTCTGTCACCTGCAGAGTGAAAAAGTATTCAATGACGTTTAAAAGGAAAAATGAATTTAAAACATGTCATTACTCAGCTATTTCTTCCCAACAACCAGATCAGATAATGATTTAATCAGCAAGTATACTTGTTGCAGGGTGGAGAAATAATGTAAAACTCTTAACAAATCAGTACTTTTTAAATATGCAGGCAAATGTTTTAAAACAGCATACAGCTCTCCACAGAAACAGGTTTCCCACTTTGCTTGTTTTACTGATTAGTAGGAGAAATGGCTCCCAGAGCAGAAACTGTGGCTGACATACCAGGACTCCTGGCATCTCTCAGGCAGGTAGGAGACTCCATATGAAGCAAGGCCTCTGCAGCTTCAATTGTCTTATCTGTGCAGTGTACATTACTGCCATGAACTGATGCTTCTACTGCAGAAAGACACAAAAACATTTATGAGAACAGGTTACTTATAGAAGTCCACATGTATCCCTGTACAACTATACTTCTCAATCTTTAACAGGAAAAACACAAGATCATCAGATATCTTCACACCTTTTAAACCTTCCTGTCAACAGAAATATTTAGGGAAGACAGAAGACAAGCAGAACTGACACTGTCGCTTCCTAGATTAGATTTCTGGTTCGCAAGCAAGCTTCTCATTTCCATGAGTTCAAGAGCTTACAGAGACTGAGATTTGTCTTCTGCCTTCAAACGCATTAGAGAAAAACAGGCTGTGAGGAGGATAACTACAAAGTAAAGCAGCAGAACACAGAGAAGTAGTACCATCTCCGATTATTATCCCATTAAAATCTAAAGGTCACCTCTCTTCAAATTTTCAGTCTACGGACAAATACATACATATGTATGTATATACATACATACATACATATATATACACACAGACACACACATACACATAAGACTAATTGCCAAAATATATCCTGTTTTGCTTTCAGATATTAAAAATAATTGGGAGTTCATTTTAGCAGGTTGGTTGTTTAACAAAACAAAGCACAACAAACATTATAAAGGGTGTGCTTTATGCAAAAGCTAAGAGAAAAAGGTAAAAATAGTTCTTTTTTCAAATTCTGCAAGTTTAGGAAAACTAATTAATCAAAAATAATACCACTTCAAGAGAGCATAGTTAAGTTTGATACAGTGCAGATCACAGCAACTTGAACACAGCAGCAACTAAAAAAACCCAACGTACCATGTAAACCTACAATTCTATTCACAGCTAACTCCATATTCCTCACCCTTGTAAAGGTTTTGAAAAGCAGCGACTGCAGAAACACCTGTTGCCCATTATCCACACTCTGGCCAAGGTAGCAGTCTCTGTTCCTTGCTCTTTCCATTTATGGCCATCTGCTCTAAGCTGAACCACTCCAGCAAGGCAGCCAGCAACCAGGAGATCTATCTTTAGCATAAGGAGAGTCACCTATCTCTAGTATCACAGAACTAAAGAGGATTTGGGAATAATTCTCTTGAAAAACTTCAAGGCACCTATGCTGTTACATCTAAGGAACAACTGAAGGTTTGTTGAGTGAAAAGCAGGAAAGATTAACACGAGAGCTGTTTCTGATTTAAGGAAACAACCGGATACACACAGATTCCCTGCAGGCTCACATGGGGGTAAAAGCCTTCCAGCATACTACAGTTTTTTCAAATGGAGGGATTAAAAACTTTAAAAACCTACCAGCCAGCAGATTAAACATATCAACCACAAGCTGACAGTGGATGAAATGTGGAAGATTTAGAAATGCAAAATTACAAAAAAAAAAAAAGTTCTTGCTGAACCAGTCTGCTGCCCGCCTGCTGGCTGGCTGATGGGATTCCCACCACAGCCTATTAGCTATGGCCTGGGACCAAAGCTTCTCCAACCAGACAGCTATTTAGAGGGCTTTATCTTTTGGAACAGTAGATGCCTGTTAAAGCTGACATTCCAACACTGCTTCACCCCAGGCTGTGAACAATAAAAGCCTACCTAAGAGCACAGGAAAATCAGGAAAGAGTCTTTATTGAGCACTCTGCTCCTTGGATAACCAGTGGCAACCAGCACAAATTTTGCACCATGAGCCCTTTCCCAGCTGCAAACCCTGGATGCTCCCCATGCTTGGCCAAGTGTTTCCTTCCCAAGCAGCTGTTTGGGCATATCCAAAGTCAGAGGCTGACTGATCATCTGCATTGCAACAGAGCAGCCCTGCAGGAAACCCTCTGCCTAAACATTTCTCTTTATAAATAAAAGTTTCAGTTGCACAGAATTTGATGACTAGGTTTCCCTCATCTACCTGATTAAAAAAAATTCACTGATTATCAGAATATAAGAAAAATATTCAGATAATCATTTAAAATGTATAAATTCTACAACACCAATGAAATTAGAAAGTCCAAATGAGTATTTAATATGTTATTATTCTAATGCACGCAGTAAGATTCAAAGCATGTCAGCAAAGCTTCTCCAACCAGATAGCTATTTCTGCGCCATTAGGTTCAATATAGAAAGGACTTTTGTAAAGACATTCACATTTAATTGACAAATTTCAATTGCAAGAGGGTACTGAATTCACTACCTCCCAAGTGCTTAAAACTATACAAAATTTTCCTACGGAGAACAGTTTAGATGCTGCACCACAACTGAGAAGTACTTAGCAGAGCGCAGGAACAAGGCCAGAAAGACAAAAAAAAGGCATCTGTGTACTTTTACACTACTAGGATATTCTGCTGAAGGACCAGAGCACAGGGAAAGGAAACACAACCAGCATTAGGGACTAAGACAGCAAAACCATAACAGCAGAGCAAAGGAGGCACCGGACCCCTCCCCTAAGCAACCCTTCCATTTCCAATAAAAACAGCAGCACCACCTACTCCACAAGAGCCTCTGACGTTTAAAAATACACACCTCACAATGCTTTCCCAATGGGACCTACTTGGGACTCCATTAAACTGACACCTAAAAAGTATCAAGCAAAAAATAGTAACACTTCTGGCTTCGGCTGAACAACACATGCTGTCTGTCTGTCATGACAGCTAACAAACTAACCTAACATTGCCAGAAGGACAGCTATTAAAACACTTAGGAAATTCAGTCCTAGTACCAAGTTTCACATCTTCCCAGCTAATTAATTCTCCTTTACCCAGTACATGGTTTTAGCCTTAGAGGCATTTGTCTACACAGTGAACATTAGGAGTTTGCATTTGCCCACAGGCAATGTTTACTGCACCAACACAGTGGGAAGAGAAAAGAAATTTGTATCTTAACACAAATTTATGTAAAATTTCTGACATGCTAGAAAAATGTCTAACAAAAGACAGCATGTCAGAGTGCTCAGATAGAAAACATGACATACATTTTTAAAAAACATATAAAAAAGACATCATAAAAGGTGAAGTGGGGAACAGGCTCTCAAAGAGGGGATGGGACAAGAAAACAAACAGATGGCTCTTCTTGCAGATGACTAGATCAAGTGTCATCAACTAAATTATATTTGTATCAACAGTTCTCACAAAAAAGACAGGAGGAAAAGCAAAACAAAGGAGTAAGATTTCACAATTAAAAAAAGACAACTTGCCAAGACTTTGATACACAAGTATCACACCGGGCAGAAACATTTCTAATCAAAGACTGAGGCATATCACCCCTTTTTCTAAAAACGCTCAATTCTATTTTTATTATATTTATGCTATCAACTATATGCAAAACACCAAAGCTAAAATCGACTGTACTCTTTCAGTAAACAATATAAAGTGTAGGTCTCTTATACAATCGTTTCAGAAAGAACTGTCACTTGCCCAAATGAAGCGAAGTAGTTTATGTGGATCAAAGTAAATTTTCCACACTTTGGTAACTGAGTAACCTGAGAACTGACATTTATTGGTCTAGAACACAGAGCTAACACCACCACTTACCTTCCATTCCTTTAAATCAAAACTCATCTTACTTATTTTATGAAAGAATTGGAGTCCTTTATTTTAAAATACTTCATTAAACATTTTTTATCTATTTACAGAAAAAAAAGCCCTCAGAAAACAAATTCAAATCTAAAGTGTAAATGGATAACTAGGCTAGTTGATGTCTATCTTCACTGTTGGCCTAATGTCTTCTACCTCCACTTCCTACTCAAACAGTGTGTGCAGCAGATTATTTAAGGTTCTCAACAGCTATTATGAAACACCAACCTTGGTGATTAAATCTGACAGGGATGTACTTAAAATTTACTGAAAAAAAAAGTGCCAATGTAACATATTCATTTGGTAACAATGTCTGTCCCCCCCCCCCCTTTTACCACAACTCAAAAAAAATAAA
>VWZN01009036.1:105959-121206 GCA_013396955.1 Regulus satrapa
TTTTTTTTTTTAAATAAAGGCAGCAGATTTAGGAAGCTGCAGTAGCTTATTAGCACAATATCCAACATTTCTCCTAGAAATATCATTTTTAGGAAATTATCCCTATCACTTCAGTGAAAAAGGAAAAAAAAAACCAATACACCAAAACCTGCTTCCTATGTAAAGCAGTAATTCCTGCAGTCTTTAAAGACAATTTTTACAAGTGCTGAACTTGCAGCCCCGAGAGTGAGTGCAGAACTATACACTTCTGTGCACTTACAGTAGAAAACAGCCCAAGTTCAGGGTGGTGATTCTGCATGCTCATGGATGGTCAGTTTGAATTGTGTGAGTATTTGTGAGCTCAGCATTCCCCAGCAGAACAGAGTGGCAAGATAAGCAGAGACTTGTGTGCCCGGTGTGACTGACTCATCTTTGCTGCAGCTGACAATAAAAAACAGCATGCCTGGATTGACTTTCTCCTGGTAATAATAAAGGAAACCCCAAGCAAGTGCACTGACTTCCAGAACCCAGATCCTACTGCTCGCATGACCTCTTCTCCTAAAGCCTTCAAGCTTTTAAAACAAGCTTTCCAACTTTCCTGGGGCAGTTTTAATGCAGAATCAGCCTGGATTTTTGTTTGGGATGTAAAGCTCTAGTGCAAAATTTGGCCAGCTGACACTGGCAGTCACCCTACCACCTGGTAGACAACATGCTAGAAAATGACCTTGAAGCAAGGAGGTAGAAGAAATATATACTCAGTTGTATATGATATTTTTAAATCTTACTAGATTTTGAGCTTCTACCTTGTATTTTTAAGTGGTTTTCTAAGTATATTTTCCTTATTTACAGTACAGAAGAAGAATACAGCTGTTGCAGAGTTTAAAATTAAAGCTATATTCAGTCTTTTCCATCCTTGGGGAGAAGTGGGGATTCCTTCCAGCAGGGCAGAAATTTTATAACAAGACCATACAAGATAACCCCAACCTTTTCAGGAGTACAGCCTGTATTTCTTCCCTCAATTTTGCATTTCTTTACCAATACATTTAAAGCTAGCCTATTTTGATTCTAATCCTAATTCTTTGATTCATTTAAAAGTGATCTTTCCAGTTAGAAACAACAACTAAAAAATTTAAACAGGCACTGGTATCCTGCAATTTTTAAAGATATTTAAAAATACACTTTTCTGAGTGAATCCCTTTACTGAAAGCAGTATCCTTCATATTACAATTTTTTTTCTAGGCAGTCACAATGAGGCTGGTATCTGTAATGCCAAACACCAGGTTCAATTACTTTAAAAATATTCTTTGCAGAAGAATTTGATTTTATAAAGCTAAAATAATACAAGTTAGCCAGCATCATACAAATGGAATCCACCGGCAGCACGCAAACCAAAGCTGGAGTACAAAACAAAACTTTGATATTTCAAGCTGTCTACAACATAACCAATGTCACACACTAATTCCAAAGGGGGAAGGAAGAGGTGGAAAGTCATATTTAATTGTGAAATTAGAAACAGGGTTTTATTTACAGTCTTTTAGAGACCATCTTACATTAGAATGTGATGCTTTTGTTTACAGAAAGCTTCCTCAGTCAGGTCCACTGAAGGTCTCAGGATGTCTCCTGAAATGTTAAGATAAGCAAAGCAAAGTATTCCCTGTTCCTTTCCATAGTTTAAAGACCTGCTAATGGAAAACCAGCAGTGAAATTGAACTGATTTTTAAAAAGTCAAAATCTGTCACATTTGAAAAGTAATTCAAGAATTTACTTGAGAAAACCTGCAAAATAGACCACAAGAAGCAGGGGTACTTAGCTCATCAGATCTAATCCAGGAGAGAAGACAACAGTAGC
Organism: Regulus satrapa; assembly: GCA_013396955.1. Taxonomy (NCBI): domain Eukaryota; kingdom Metazoa; phylum Chordata; class Aves; order Passeriformes; family Regulidae; genus Regulus; species Regulus satrapa. The sequence continues at coordinate 107,787 of VWZN01009036.1, forward strand.
AGCAAGAAACTGTGATATCTTTAAGAGCACCTTCACATATTTTGCTTCCATCAACCTTAGGGAAAATGGGAAGGCAAATTGTTCCAAACCCTGAGGTGGTGATGACAGCTAAGGTCCCCTTCCATGCTTTCACCAGAAGCCACCTGTCACCCCAGACATGGCTGGCTTGGGTTTCACACCTCCTCACTCTGTTCATGGGGGCTCAAACCACATCCATAGGAACCAGGGAAATAACTACTGAGGCAGTTTGGAACAAAACAGGCAAAGCTGTGCAGCTGTCCCTGTAACGCAACCGAGTGCTTCAGGTGCCATTGATCCAGGGAGCTCAGCATGGAGGGCTTGCAGATACCCACCAGGAATATCCCATCACCAGGAATGTCACTCAGGACCATCTGAAATGCTCTTTCTCTCCTCTCTGGGATTTTATTCAATGAACATTTAGGATTCCAACCAGCTAGAGCAAGTTATCCAACTTATTGCTTGGAAAGAAAAAACACTTAACACCTAAACATTGGGCATAAAAAGGAAAAAAAGATACTGGGTGGTTGACCATAGACTAATGCCTCTCTACAACACTGTGAAATTAGCACTTGAGCTCCACACAGGAAAAAATAAACTTTTTAGTTCCAAACAGAACCAAGGAAAGAACAATTATTTAGAAAAAGCACTGATTATTTTTCAGTCTGATCATTCCTATTCTTGAATACACAGGGGAGGAACTAGTGGCTGGCAACTGATGAATTGTTTGTGGAACCACCCTGGGCTGATCATGCTATTACTTGGACTTGACATGAAGGTGGCCCCAACCTGAGTCCTCCTCACTGGAGCCCATGGGCATCAGGACTTCAGTCCCTCTGGCATTCCAGCTATTCCATAGGATGAACACAAACTAATGGCATTATGAAGCACAGTATTAAGAATAAAAGTTTTCATCACTCCATACAGAAGCATGTTCAATCAGCCGAGCACATCACAGGTTGTCTGTGCCTGATGTAGGTCACTAGTTCCCAAGAAAAGCCTCATTAGTTCATACTAATGACCAGAAGACTCCCTTGAAGAGAGTTTATTCTACAATTGATTATTAAAAAAAGATTCAGAGATGCCTATCACAATAAAAACATAACAGTGCATGTCACATTAATCCAGAATAGTTTATAAGACCTCATAAAATTTAAAGAATATTGTTTTATATTCTGCAGTACAGAATTGTAGCAATGAGAAGCAACTCACATTGCTTGCTAGTTTTAAACATAGAACAATCTTTAGTTACTGGTTGGAATGGATCATAAGGAAAAGTAGTATAAGTTAATATAAACCATGTGTATGAAAACACCCTAATAATTTGATGTATTAAATCCTTCAGGAGTTCTAAAAATACTTTTAATTAAGACATTTTTTTAACATTTCCCATACAAAGTAATGCACCAAGCTTTATCCACTTAGTTTTTAAAGGAGCAAAGTTGTTGTTTGAAAAGGATGTTTTTCTCTGCAATAAGAAACACTGCTCAAAAATTAACATCAAAATCCCCATCATTCCCACTCTGGTTTGAACTGCCAGCAGAGGAAAACAGCAAGGGGTGTCTGTTGCTGTCTCTTCTGTAAAGTATGAGATTAACAGTATTCCTGTGGTTGTTGTATTTACAAGAAAATTTCAAACATGGGTAATACTATGTACAGTAAATTAAATGTTAACAGAGTTTGTTGTCTGAAGTGAATTGTTGCTTTCCAATTTAAATACATACAGTTATTTTAAGGGTCTTTTTAAGTCTTAAGATAATAAGCTATTAATACTAGTAAAAGTAGTGCATTTATTTTCTCCTTAATAGTGACATTCATTTAGGCATCATTATTCATTGTATGTCCTACCTTTTTTGAGAAGCTACTTGTTCCTTTGTTCTAGAATGGACAAATAGGAAGACAGTCATTTTAGGCAGTTCTTCCCCACTTACTTGTTTGCAGTCTTAGCCGGGAACTTCTAGGGTTTTGTCCATTTTACTAAAATTTGTCTCCCCAGCCCAATACATGCTGTAAAATTTTCTTTTTGACTAAGCTGATCAAAACTGAACAGTGTCTCCATGTACCAACTGGGGTCTTCAGATGCTCACTACTTTTACAGATTTTTTTTTTCCTAAATATTATTCACGTTCTTCCAAGAGAGATTTTCCAGTTATGCTATGACAATTCATCTAAAATTGAGTTTTATGAAGGAAACACAAGAGGAAGAAGAAGATACTAGTGGCCAGTGTGTGGCAATCGGAGAGATATAAGTGCAGCAGTCCAAGAGACAGATAAAAGAAACTGATAAATGTGAAACAGAAATACCCAACAGAAGTTCCAGATACAGATACTTCATTTGTAAGATAAGAGCTACACAATGAAAGTTCTTAGGGCCTAATTTAGCTAGATCAGTCTATCATAGTCAGTAAGGAGAAAAAAGTCCTCATTCTTCCACCTCACACAAACAGATGCCTAGAAGAACATGTGTTCTACTGAGCAACATCATTCTGAAAGCCTCTGAATAAGTATGAGCAATAGCAAATCACTCTGAGGGCTCTTCAGTAATTTTCTAACTACTAACAGTGTCAGCACACCCAGAACTTGGTAACTTACCAAGCCAAGCCAGCGTGTACTGATTCTATCGGGTGCTTTTGTCTGCTTGGCATCACTATGATGAGGTCAGCAAAAGTCCTGTCCTGAAAGCAGCAGCTCCTGTCCAGAGCAGCCTCTATTTGTTTCTCTTGGCTGCAGACAACTGGCATTGTAGTGCATTTGAAGCTCAGCGTGGAAAATGCTGGCACATTCACACATTAATCCTTCCCAAACCCAGTCATTCACTCAGATTGCCTTGGAAATAACAAGCAAAGAGACCATGCTCTTCAATACTTTCAAGATCAGAAAAAACCCTATGCTAGGGAAGTCAGGAAGAAGTCTGGAAAAGCCCAGTTTGGGGCTAATTGCTTCTGTTACTTCTATTGATAATGCCAAAACCTCAAGCCTCAATACCAGAGTTGGAGAAGAGTTTATGGTGGCAACCCAAACACCAGAAGTCACAGATGCAACAACCTCACCTAATCCAAATAACAGTTTGCCAATCTGTGAATTTTACAGCATTTGGTTTGTCTAAAGAAAAAACTTGATTTATGGTCCCAGACATAGAGTACACCAGAAGGAGAACAACAGGAATTTAACCAGCATTGGGCAGCAACCAAGAGTGACTGCTCAAGCAATAAAAAGGTAGAAAAAATTAGAATTTAGAGGAAGTTAAAACCTTGGGAAAAGAGTAATATTGTTCCATACATTTTTTTGGTAACAGTATTTCACAGAATTCCAGGTATCAGCAGTGGATTGTTGCTTAAATTTCTTAACTTGAAGCAAGAACCTTTCAGGCAGGTAGAATTGTTAACTGTCTGAAATGGAAATTACCCTGATTAAATATTAAGCATCCACCTGAAGGCTGAGTTGGTTTTTTGTTTGTTTGTTTGATATCTGTTTTGGTTCAGGTGAGGGGTTTTTTGCACATCCATGTATAATCATACATTTACATTATCTGTATACAGGAGTTGGAGACAAGCATCCTTTCACAGCTTGCTCACTTCCAAACATTAGAGAAAGCTTTATAGATTAAAAGAAACAATAACATTTGAAAAAGCAGATGTTCACTGGTAACAATAAAATACTTACAAGTTCATCTGCAGAAGTAACACCAAGTTGCCAACAAAATTAATTATATCTACTAAATACATAAGGTTTTCCAAAGTTCTGAAAGAAAAAATCCTTCTCTACCTCTGAAAAAGTGAAGCTATACTGTTTTTTTCCTCTAAACGGAGATAACATGAATGATAAAGATGGTTAAATCCAAAAGTGAAAGTTATATTCAGAAGGATTTTAATTAGAATTTTTTTATAACACAGTAGCTGTTGGCTGCAAGTGGACACTGAACAAAGTGATAGAGAGAGAACAGAAAACTTTTGAAACAAATCTCCATCTTCTGAGCATGATGCCAATGGAAACTAGTTTTTACACAGCTTAGAGGAAAGGAATGCTGGTTTAGGCCTGTGTGTGAGACCACATGCTCCTGGTGACCTTCCTTCTGTGGTCAGGAACTCCTGGGAAGAACTGCACTGGGGGCTGTGTTGTTCTTCTGCAGACAGGACCAGGATGAGGAGAGCTGCACAAGGGAGCAGGGAGTGCTAAGGTGACCTGGAATAGGAGCCTGTCCAGCCTCCCAGGGCAGGACTTTGGTTACACTGGGTGTAACCTCATGTGAACCATGGCGAGGTCACCAGGGTTCACCACCCTGGCACAGCTGTCACCAGCAGCTGTTCACAGCAATCCGCACTGGGCCCAGTGGCCCAGGACAGCTATGCTCAGGAACAAGTTAAAACATCCAGGAACACCCAAGAGATCAGGCAAGGAGAACACTCCTTCACTTCAATTTCTTGACAATTTTAAATCCCAAAGATTTGTTTCTGCTAGCCTTACCACCCAGCTAAGAATAATCACTGCAGCAAGGTTTGGTAGAGGGCACCTGGGATGACCCCTAGACTCCCTTACAACTTTCAGCATAACGGAAGTCTGGTTCTAGTGCTGTTTTCCTTAGTAAGTATGTTGCCAGAGATACTAGATCTTAGTGATTTCTAAAGAGCTCCTCCACTTCCAGATAACACCAGCAGGAACTAACAAGTTACAAGCCATATTTCTTCTTATCAAATAGTGACCACTAAGTACATGATCCAGAATGAGATCCTTAGACTTAATCACAGAATCATCACAGAATTATTTGGGTTGGAAGGGACCTAAATTATCATCTCATTCCAACCCGCTGCCATGGACAGGGAGACCTTCCATTATCCCAGGCTGTTCAGAGTCCCATGCAACCTGGCCTTGAACACTTTCAAGCATGGGGCATCCACAGCTGCTCTGAGAAACTTTTCCAATGCCTCAACACCCTCACAGGAAAGAATTTCTTCCTAATATCTAATCAATTTATGTACCATGTTTCTCAGGGAAGACTCTAGCTTCCCTTTCTCAGGGAAGAGCCTCTTCAATAAAATGGCAGAAATATTTACAGTACAGAAGATCCTACCTTATCCAACAATTAACAGTTTTTCATAGACAGGCATTGTGAAAGGAATACACAACCACTTCCAGACACAAGCAAGTGCTTATGAAATTGAAGGGAAATTTTGCAATTGTTCTGTAGAGTAAAAAATGCTGCCAAGACATTTTTAAACATATCTCATAATGGCTCTAATTTGCCAAATTTAACATACAATAGACTACTTCCTTTCTAATTGAAGTGGTCTAAATATTCTACAGAAATGGAAATTTTTAGGACTCTAGGTATTTTAACTACTACCTTTCAAATATTTATATTTGTAAGCAGTAATAATCTTACTAAGATTATTATTTAATTACTATACCTTACCAAGGTACTTACTTCTACTTTCTATAAACTGTATTACAGCAGAAAAGACTAAGTATTGTTTTAAAATCTTACTTGTAATAGATTGTTTCAGAGACAAGCACAGGAACTATTCACATTTGAATTAAAATCACATTCATACCTAGACATTTCTTAAAACCCAGCAATTAGAAGTGTTGCACTATTTTTCAAGTTTGTTAAAAAAGGCAATTAAGATGCATTCATTCCTCATTGGAGTCACCAAGGAAAAAAGTGAAAATTATTCCAAATCTACTAACACCTTTGATGGTACTATGATAAAAACCATAGATTAGCAGTCAAAACAGTTTTAATCTCAGTTTGATCTGTGTTTTAGACATATCCTCTCAGGATTAATGGGAAAAAGAAAAAATCTGTTGGATTAAATTATAATCCTGTATCTTGTGTATTTTATGGATAGCTTTGCATTTGTACTGTTGCAATTTTTAAAAAAGCACAATAAATCAAAATATTTCAAACACCCAAACAAAATACTGAATGTTTTTCCACTGATCAATTTCAGTTTTTAACAACAATTTGATGTTTTATTGTGTTGTGAAAATTTAGTCTAATATTTCCTTAAAATTGAGACCATGACAGCATTTTCTTTGCTATGCAAGATCCTGTTTAAGTTACATTGGTAGAACAGATATAACAGCTATTCAGTGTGGCTATCTTTGGAATGGCTAGTGAATTAAAGTGTTTAGATTCTTTAACAAACCCTTGAGAACTAGATCACTGAAACAACTGTTTCACTGATCACATTATATGCACAACTTAATATCTTAAGAAATGGAATGAGGTAGTAAAATAAACATTTGACTCAACTTGTTTTAGACAGTAACTCTGGTGTTAGAGGCAGGATGCTTTCAGAGATGCTGATTTAATAAATTTAATTACCTTATGCTCATGATATGTCAAAATGCCTGAATTAGTTTACACTGCAGGACAAACTCCATTAGGAACACTGATGCTCGTTCTTAATGTTCTGTAAGAGGCAGAGCTTCAGAACCCACAACACACACACTCAAAAACCACATTCATAAGTTAACCTTGAACTGCAGCAGCTTCTGAATTAGCAGCAAGTTCCAAATTAGCAGCAGCTTCTGAATTAGCAGCAGCTTCCTGCTGTGCTTCCTCCATAGCATGAGATCCCTCTGGAGCCAGTAAGTCATTCTCTCCTCTAGCTTCTGGGGATGCCCCAGAAGTCTCATCCTGTGCTGTGGGTCCAGCACTCTCATCTTGTGCTGCAGGTTCAACAGCAGCTGATGCATCAGGCTCTTCCATGGCCTTCTCTGCTCCAGTGACTTCTTCAATTTCTTCTCCACCACCTTCTGAAGATTTATTCAATACAATAAAGAGAGTAAAATGCATGCATGCAACAAAAATGTCATCAACTACTTTTTATCATCATTCTCATTTAAATTTGAAGTGGGAGTTAAGATTTGGGATCAGAATTAACAAAAAACAAGGATCAATAACTAATCGCCCATATTGTCTAATGTGGCATCAAAAAACTATTTTTATAAAATGAGGAAACCATATTCTTAATTACTGAGTTTCATAACATGTTTCAGTGTGATAAGAAAAGAAACTGTGGCTTAAAGCAAGTGTTGGGGGTGCAGGGAGGGAGAACAAAGGACCTTGCCAAGTGTTGCTTTAAACCACTCTGCTGAAAGGGCCAGTGATGGTGCACACACAGGTGCCAGAGGGAGCATGACTCTGTGGAATTACCACATAGGAGTAAGACATTTGGTCTTACATAAGTAAGAAAATAACTTGCTAATTTTAAGTGGTCAGAGCTCACTTTCTCAGAGATATGACCAGTTGTGACTGACTTTATTTTCTTCTTACAACTCACAACTCTCTTTTAAAAACTTACTGGCATCACTCTGGGCCCGACTCCTTAGAACCTGAAAAACACTGTTTCCCACTCACGCACCACTGCAAATTCAGCTGAGACAAGCCATGAAAAAGTAACAGCACAAAGCAACAAAGATGCTCAACCACCATGCAAAACATGCACTAACATCAAATTCACAAAGGATAAGTTATACACCAACTTCTCATCACAAGTTCACTGCTAGGACCAACTCACCATGTGAAAAAATAGAACTGGAAATAGAGTTTGTAACACAGTGCAAACTATGTGAGAATTGAAACAAAAGAGCTTAAAGAGACATAGTCAGAATTGTTTGATTATTTTGTATCTGTTTAAAACTAAGCAGATAAATTTTGTTTCTTGGTCTTAAGGCAGTGAAAGCCTATTTCATGTTCATGTTTCAAGACGAGTCCATTCATTGCTCAGTAAAATTCAAAACTTTGCATTATGCAACCTGATTGTGTCCCTTTAAGAAAACGTTTTAAAAACCTCTAAATTCATTACACAAAGAACAAGCTAACAGCCAAGCTCAGCATTCAACACACTTTATTGGACAGTCAAATAAATATAGAGTGCATTAATTCAGAACAGCCAGCTTCTCCATCTCAGAACTGCCTTCTACAAAGCAGATTCAGTAATAAGCTCAATATGGTTTTTGGCCTTGCAAACATAGGTAGTTCTTTTAAAGTCTCACACGAATGGAGTATTACAATAGAAGGTATAAAGTCATCCCAGGGTAGGCTGCAATGTACTCAATGGGAAACGATTGTCCTTTGTTTGTATTTAATTTCCTCAGGTTTGGAAAGAGATTTCCCTTGTGTCTGGAAAGTGTAAAAGCAGAGTATAGATTAGAAAGATTGAATCAGCTTGCGACAAATTAAAAAGAAAAGTCATAGCCAAAAAAAGAAGGAAATCAGGAACAAGCTTAAAGGACACAACAAATGGAAGACAAAACTCAGTATTTACTAAATAAGCAAGCAGAACATCCTGCAAGGCAAACATCATTTTACATTTCAAATGATGTCCCAGATTTTCTCCTGCTACTACGAGTCAGGCTTCTTCCAGGGGCTTTTAAGTCTCTCTCTAATTTGAGAGTAGCTTTCAGTCAAAAAGACCCACAGAGAATTACCATCAGATCTCTTTCTAAATGTCTGTTATCATGAATTAAAATATCATTAAATATAATTTCAACCCTCTAATAAACAAAGAACCCTAGAATGATTGTTTCTCTTGTTTTGACAGTCTTGTTTGCTATGTACAGTTCTCTGCAATAGACATATTGGGTTTAGGCATAAGGGGAGAAATTTCCCTCACAGGAGAAACCACAACAATCTGATCAGCTGCACTCCAGTATTAAGTTCTTCCACCTAGAAAGTTCTTTTACCATAGGCAGCAAATATGCGGTGAACAGGCTGCTTGGCACACTGCTTTTCTATCCACCACTTCATACAGTAACCAGCTCTGTTTTAGAGCTTATTTTAAGCTTGATTTAATGTGCCCCTAAAAAAATACCAGAATACTTTGAGAACTGATTTTTAACTGTTCTTATCAGCAATGCTTACTGCAAAAAAGCAAAAGGACTGACTAAAGAATGCACAGGGAAAGAAACTGCAATGACACTATTGGGAAAAGCAAGACTGTGCTAACACTCTGTGACAAGATAAACACAAAAACATGACTATGCAGGGAACAAGAGAAAAAGGGGAGGAAGAGGGGTGCTAACTCTTTTGAGAATGCACACAGAGGATTCCGTAGGAAAAGTAAGAACAGAACAGATGCTCGTTCTTAATGTTCTGTTCTTTTGGGTATACACAGCTGGGAATGAAGAAGGATTTTTAAAAGGAGCTGATTCAACAGTGGTTTTGTACTGTGAATTGGAATTAGCTACTCAGAAGTCCAACTAAAAACTTGGAGTTGAGCATTTATTCAGAAGTCAAATATTGAAAACAATATAGAAAACAAGTTTCAAATGTATTCACTGAATGACTTTAGAAACATTTTGGACTTCTTACTATCAATAAAAAGGGAGGCAGCAAACATCTGCCACTGGTTGTGACATTAACGTGATTTATTAAGCAGCACAAAGCAGCAGATGATGGGATGTCTGGAGAGCACCCAAGGTCAGTTGCTGAGCACTCAGTACTGCAAGTATTTCACTCCAACCCATGGGTAGGCCAGGGCCAAAACTCAGTACCTCGTACAAGTACTCATTCTTAAAAGAGGGAATACACTGACATCACTGGGATTTTGTTGGAAGGTTTGCTTAATGCTTCCCCGTTCTCCCAACAATGGCAGTCAGAATATAGTAAGGGTAATCCTCACTTCTGCCCTGAACAGCAGGAGACCAGATCCCTAGGAGAGATCTACTTTGGTCCTGGTTATATTTTTTGTTTTAGGGACAATGAAGGATTGAAAATTTTGGCTGAATTCTAAGCACTTATTTAAATAATTGAGTTTTAAAACTATACTGTGTTCAGCTGCTTTCTTTTTTGGAAATTAAGTTATTTTACTATTTTAAATCTTAAGATCTGTAATTTTAAAGTTCTGAAACAAAAGCATGTGTTGTAGAAGTTCAAGGCTAACAACTTCTAAAGAAATAATTATAGAGGCAGACAATTTAAGCCATGTTCTCACAATGAAAACAAAATTTAAACTCAAGATACTTTATTCAAATCTATTCCTTGTGTGCATGCAAATATATTAAATCAATTCCCTAGATGTCAGCATAAAAAAAACCTAAAAAAAAAAACCAAGAAGAGCTTAAAGTACTCTGGCTACAATACTTTATTGATTTTTAAAATAACGACTAAATAAAAACATATAAAGATCCTTAAGAAATTTTCCTCATTGCTTTTCCTAGCCAGGCCATGCTTGCCAAAGTTCTACCTTTTACATTAATGCTATAACACTAATTGATGTAGACAGGGACAACATTCCATTACAAGTATTTGAACTAACACGGTCTAATTATTCAAGCATGAAGAGCTAAGTAAGGATTTGCTATACATTTAGGTAATGCCTGTGTTTCATTTAATCCTAAATTAGAAAAGACAAAACCAAAGGTGGAGGACAAAAAATTGTCCTCCAGGTTAAACTATTTTTTAAAATGTAGCTTTCTTTTTCCCTATTGAACTGTATTTCCTGATGGTATGCGGCCTGAAGCCAACCTGTTGACTGATAAAAAGATGTTATCTTCTTCCCCCCCACTGAAAACAAAAGAACAAAACTGATTTTGACAGCATTATTAATTCAGTCAAGTTTCATTAAGCTTCCAGTAAATCAAATACCCATTATACAATTAACGGTATTCACACATCAACTCTTTCCATCCAGAGACTCCACAGGTGGATTAAAGACTAGATTCACTGCCTGAACATTAAGGCCACTACCAAAATTTGTGCAGCAGCAGCTTTATAACAAAACAACACTGCACAACCCACCTCTGTCTTCACTCCCACTCACACAGTTCAGACAAGGACTTGGACAGTGCTAAAGCCTGATTAGACAATCCAGAAATCTGTTCCAAATCCTCATGTACCCAGGGAACAAAAGAGAAGAGCTCAACTCACCCTTCACTGACCAAAGATTGCTTTTCTGCTCCTCGGCTCTCTCACGAAGAGTATTTGTATGTTCAATATACTTGCTGCGGGATGAACTGACTGCTCTGTAGGCCTGAAAGGGAATTATACCTGAATTTACAGCTACATCCCTACAAATTTACCAAACACAAAGAGGGAAGAGGGAAAGAAGGGATTTTAAGCAAGTGCAACTAACCATCTTAAAATGCATATAAAATTTATCCTGAGCAAGGTTAAAACAAAATTAACAATCTGCTATACTAATATATTTATGTATTTCAGATTTCTCCATTGTTAGAAAGCAAATATATATACCACACAACTTTTCAAGTGCTGCAGTGTTTCAGAAATTGAAAATAGTGTTTTAAAAGATAATTACATTAAGATTTCTATCTTTGTAATGTGTTAGAAATGTGATGGCAAGAGAATATGTTATTCATCCAGAAATGCAATCATACATGTTTGATATTTTAAACAATTATCTACTTACCATTCAAAAGGATTACTTTGTGGGACAGGAAAATATGTACCTCCCTGGGGTGTACTAGTCACTATCTCAGATCTTGGGAGAGAGGGGTAGAAGTAAGCTATAAAATGGAGGATTTAGGGACGTGAAACACAGACTCGGATATATTTAGAAGCAGGGAAGAGAATGGTACCAAAAAGCTTAACAAAAGCAGATGCTTACAAAACTTTAACACACCTTCTTGAACTAAACTAATGCTCTTATCTTCTTTTTTTGTGCCCAAATTAACAAGGTTCCTATTTTTCCCTTGCAGCTTCAGACAGCTTATTTGACATCTGCCCTTGCCCACTTTGAGATATTGCTAATGTTTCTGGTTGACAAAGGGGTTAGAGACAGGTGCCTTACTCCATCTTTGGAGACACTCACTCCACATAGTTTTACAAATGCTGTCCACTAAGAATGACCCAGCACTCCTTATCAAAGTAACAGTGAAACAGGCAAGCAATAGGCTTTCAGCTTCACTAAATTCTCCTAAGCTGATTTATAAGTTAGGCTGCACTTAGCCATATGCTACAATACCTACATTCATTGACAGTTTGCATCTTGACCATACTCTTTAACCCAGAACACACCTTATACCATTCCAGCTCAGAAAGCACAAACAGCTCCATCCCCAAACACTTACATAAAATAAACCACCAAAAGCAGCAACACCAGCAAGGAGATAGATCATCATGCTGTCTCCAGAAGAGCCAGGGACATTCCCAGATGACATCTGACGAGGAGGCGCTACAAAAACCATTAGGCAAATTGATGCAAAGTGCTTCTAAAATATGATCGCCAAAAAAAAGAAAAAAGAAAAAAAAAGGAATCTGAACTCTGTATGGGAAAGGATGATTCAAAAAAGGTTATAAAACAGAGAGGTACAGCTTATTGAAGTATCCTATGCTTGAGTAACACAGGGTGTGGTGCTCAAATGAACAAGCTCCATAGCTGAGCTCTTCCTAAGAGGTGTTTTTCTGTGAAGTACATTGCCTGCCATCAGCTTCCAAGTACTGGACACAGTCTATAGAGACTAAGAAATGATAAAGAAAAAAGGAATGTAAAAAAATTCCTGACTGAGGTGGGTAGAATAATTCATCTGTCCTTATTCCTTATGATCAGCAGGAGTAATGAATTTTTCACCCGACTGGGTACATATTAACTCTAACAGCAGTGCTACCCATGTATCTGTTATAAACTGATTCGTAGTAGAGTCTTGGATTAATCGGTGCATCTCAAAAAGAGACACATGAAAAACACATGTAATTCTATTGGTCAACAAACCTTTCTTGCTGAATTTTGTCACTTGATCCCAGATGAGAAATGTCAAACTGAAAAAGCACTCATGAAAAATAAAATGGCCCTGAGCATTACAACTGACAGATGCAAAAATAATCACAATGTCAAAACATTGCCATTGTCTGCTAGATTAGGTTTAGCATCATCTGTCTCATGACACACTTTTCAGACCCCCTCTCCAATAGCCGGGCATCCTAGTGGATTTGCCTTAATTTGCATCCTAATTTGGATCTTTGGATATTTATATTTTCGTTCAGCAGCAGTCCGGTCTCCCCCAGGGCTGCTAGCTATAGCAGGACAGCGGTCAGCAAGCTGTCATCGCCCAACACGGCTGGCAGGGTTTTTTGTTTTCTTTTTTTTTTTTTTTTTTTTTTTTTTTTTTTTTGCCACTGGTTACACAACCCCTGATGCACCAAAAGCCATGGCTGTGGCATCTCGGGTTCGCTCCCGTTCCCTGCCGGGGCCGGCAGCCCTGCGGAGGCACCGCCGCTCCGGCTGCTCTGCCGGGGCCTATGTACCCCGCTATTCGGCATGGAAAGGAAGGCAGCGGCAGCCACCCTTTCGCCATGGGGCGGGGGTAGGGGGTCCCGGGCCGCGGCTCGGCTGCCCAGCGGGTCGCGGCGAAGGTCTAAAGCAGACAGTGCCCAGGATGCCAGGATGACCGAGCAGCCGTGCCCAACTCCCGCCCGCCGCCGCACCGTCCCGGCCCC
>VWZN01009037.1:5993-19671 GCA_013396955.1 Regulus satrapa
CAGCCCCGGCACGGGAGAGCCCGGGGGCTCCTGCGGGGGCTCCCAAGGCCAGCCCGGCTCGGGGTGCCCCCGGCGCCATCGCCGCGATGCGGCAGGAGAGCGCCCCGGGAGAGACGGGTCCGGGCCGGGCGGACGGCAAAGGAAGCACAGCGGGGCTTGGGTCCCCTGTGCCACCGAGCGGCGACTCGGCTGCCCCCCCCTGCCCTGCTGGGCCCAGCGCTATTTGCTTTGCAAATACAGGAGAAGACAGCTTCCTTCTCCCCTAGGAGAAATTAATGAGATTGCAGGGGGGTTGGTGTTAAAAGCCGTTCCCAGAATCCCAGGTTGGGCAAACAGGGAGACTTTGGGTGTTTCCCTGATCTTCCCTCGATGCCATTTCCTTGAGAGGTGTTTGCAGGGCAGCTGCAGGTGATGTGGTTTAGCGAGTGGACCCACCAGGATCATCCCCTCCTGGGCACAGAGGGGTGTCAGGGCAGGCACCGGGATCCTGGAGCCCCAGCCATAGCTCTCATCCACCCCGTGCTATTAATAACCCCCTGTGAGACTGCCAGGCCGGAGGAAACGGAGGAAATGAAGTTAATACATGGAAATGTTTCCTTGTTTTCCCTCTTGCTGCTCGGGGCCGGCCCGTTGCTCCCTGTCAGGCCCGGGCTGGGCGCTGCTGCTGACAGAACCCAGCCTGGGAAGAAGTGACGGGGATTCTGGGGATGCAAGAGGGAAAAGGACTGCTCAGGCGTGTTGGATATGCTTAGAAACAAGGAGGGGGGCTGTTCCTTGGGGTGAAGGGAGGAAAGGAGCCTTTCCTCGTGGATGTGCAGCCTGGAGAGGGAGGCCGGGCCCTGCTCCGTGACTCAGGACTCAGCCCCGCCGCCCTTCCCACGCCGGCAAGTCCCTTCCTGCAGCCATGGCTGGGCCCCTCAGCCCTTCCCACCTCCCTCCTGCCCTGCTCCAGGTGCCTGCTGTCGCAGGATGCTTCCCGGGGGATGCTGCAATCCTGGGAGATGCTGCTGATGCCTTAAGTTTTAGCTTTCATATTTTCCAGATTCTGCGCTGCATTAGGATGTGACTCTGAACTCCACATGAAGTGTCAGCCAGTTCTGCTCCCAGCTCAGGCACACACACCAATCCTTTTCCAGCCCCAGAACCAAGGACACGCTGCAGCCTCAGCCCCACAACGTGCAAACAACAGAGAATGGAGGAGAGCAACCTGGGAGGGTGGGGCTGCATCACCTGGAGCTGCAATTGGACAATGAAGCCCAGATGTGAATGGAGCCAAACTGATCCGAGTGTGAGAACTTGGGACCCCGAGTCCATCTGGGGCCGGGCTCTTCTACTGCCCGAGGTGCATCCTGTGAAGGGCTTTCAGTAAATCCCCACTTTATTCCTTGAACACTGCCCAGCCTCTGCTCCAGGGACCCTCTCAAGGCATCACTGCCATCCCAGGGCTCAGGGTGCAGCCCCGGCTCTGACCCCAAGCACACCCTGAGGCTTCACCTCGAGCAGCTTCTCCCACCCCTCCCAGGGCCTGTCCCGGGGCAGAGCCCGGGCTCTGTCTCTCCTCGGCGTGGGGCGGATTTGGGGGATGTGCTAACTCTTGATGTTGTTTGTTGTCTGCTCCTCTGCCAGTCGGTTTCTTGTTAAGACAAGATCCTCCTCAGCGTGTTCCTGGGTGGAGCAGAGCCAGAGGATGGAGCTGGAGCCAAGGGCATGCTCTGGGATGGAAGGAGACCCCTGCAGTGGATGCACCACACGAAGAAACTCCACAGATGGAGGAGCACATCAGTCCTGCAAAGCCAGGCCAGAGAAATGGGGATACCAAGAAACACATCCTGCAAACTCTCTGCCGAGTTATGGAAAACCAGCCAGGAATTGCAGCAGGAAGGATCTTGTGGAAGCAGAGCAGCTCCAGGGATGTGCCCCATGCTCAGCTCTTACCTTGGGGGTGGGTTCATCCTCCCCTCCAGGTTTCCCACCTGTGTCAGGGTGGGAAACCACAGGTTTCCTCCTGTGGTTTTCCACCGCTGGGCTCTGGCGGTGTGGGTGATGCTGAGATAGCTCCTGTTGGTCCCAGGCTCTTTCCCCTCCCTAAAATACTACCCTTGCAGAGAAGGAATAAGCAAAGCCCAGGGCAAGCATAGGAATCACCCCTGAATTAACACTGGTGTAACAGGGGACAGGAGCACAATGAGCTCTCATTTCAGCACCAATCATTAACCACATTAATGAGCGTGGTTTGGTGATGAGCAGAGCTTTTCTCTGCCCGCTCCTGCAGCCAGGAAAACGTTACACGGAGGAAAAACCTGTGCCTATCACCCGGCCCATGAGCCACTTAGTGAATTCACTGGAGGCTCTGGAAATGGGCATTGGGCAGCGCCTCCTCTGAGGCACACACCTCACATCTGAATTTCAGCCTCCCCATTTGTCCATCCGGGGAGCCAGAGGGAGCACCAGAACAACAGCCAGCTGGGAAATTGCCTCTTCTAGGGGCTGTGCTTGGCTTTGGCTGCCAAGGGCATGGGGGTGTTTCTCTCCCTGTGGCGTGGTGGGGGCTGGAGGGAGTTCCTGGGATTCCCTGCCCGGATCAGGGCATTGCACCAGCTGCTACCCAGGCAAAACTCAGCCCGTGCCCACCTGGGAGCTCTGATTTGATGCCCAGCTGTGGTGAGAGGGTGCCCTGGTCTGGGACTGGCTGTCCTGTCTCAGCTGAAAAGATTTGAAATGAATGTAATAGAAAATGAAAGGAGACAGGAAACTGCTGGGACCTAATAAAGGTAAAAGCTAAGGAGTAAATTGGGAGTATGGAAGTGCTGAACCCTTCTGGGCAAGGAAAGGAGCCTGTAGTACCTGGTCACAGGGTCTGGATTAAAAATGAGGAGTCTGTGGCCTTGTGTTTTCATGGATTTCAGCGCACACATCCTGTACAGAGAGGTGTGAGACCGACAGCGAGTTGAGAGTGGCAGAGACTGCAGGTTATGGGGTGGGCTGACACCGTGGGGCCCTCCCCTGGGCACCTACCGGGAGAAGCCAATCAAGGCCCATTTTTATCCACCTGGGTGTTTTGCAACCCAGCCTTGACCCAAGCTAGCTGTAAATCCAAACCCCTGCAGGTCCCTTGGCCAAGGCAGCTGCAGTTCTGTGGGGCTGGGCTCCTCGCAGGCACCCCAGCAGGGAGGGTGGGGATGCCCTCATCACATTGAATCGCGTTTTGTGACTCCTCGGTCGCTGCAGAAACGTTGTTTGGGTTTCCAGGAGGCTGCTAATTCCTTATCACTTCAGCGCTCTTGGCGCTTTAGCGATATTTCAGGAGTGGTGTTTGGATGGCCCCGGGGGGGTTGTGTCCTTGGATGGCACTGGAAGCAAAGCGTCTGCTGGGGGAGACGTGAGGCGGGAGGAAGGGACGGTGGCTGGGGGGGCCACCCCCTGGGCAGTGGCCTTGTCTGGTGGCTTTTGTGGAAAATGTCAGGGTTGAATCATCACCAAAGCTGGGGTTTAGGGGGTAGAAAGGGCTGGGGGTTGTGAGATGTTACCCTCATCCCTTTGCTCAGTGTTGCTGTCCCTGGATTTTGTGCTTTTTTCTTTTTTTTTTTTTTAATGCACCCAAAGGTTTTCTTCAAGCCCAGCTTATGCAGCCGTGTGACCCCTTCAGATTCTCACCCTTCCTGGAAAAGGGAGCTTTTAGCTGCTTCCCTTAAGGAGGAAAACAGGAGATGACACAACTTAATGCTCCAAATGGGAATGTTAAACACAATTTGGAGCAGAGCCCCCATTTCCCCAGTGCCAGGTGTCTGATCCCCAGGACAGCAGCTCTGTGGGTGCTTCCCGTGGTGCCAGGTATTTCTGGGATGGGGCCAGATGTGACCCCTGTGTGGCACCAGCAGGGCTGAGCTTTCCTTGGGAGACACTTCAGCCTCAAATGCTGCCCTGCCACGATGCTGTTCCATCACGTGTTGGTTCCTGGGAGGAACTGGGAGGGAATTTTGCCTCTCAGATTAACTCCCCATCAATGGGCCAATGGCACAGAAGGTGAAGGAGCTTCTTTCTGCCCCTGGTGAATTTCAAGTATTTTCTTCGGCTTTGGTGCATCATTGAAACCGTCAGGTGGAAAACTCAGTGCTTGTGCTGCTGCAAGGAGTGATTGATATGATGCTCCCAATTACACTTAATTGTGGTTATCCTATTAATAACAGCCTCGTTCTGTGGCACACACCTGCCTCTCCATGGGAAACACTGTTAACATAACTTAAAACACCAATTACACACGACGGAAAGGCAGCAATTAAATCCACTAAGCCTTGTCCAAATAATTATTTCATTTCCCTGTAATATTTTTAATGTTATAAAGGCTGTTTCTACAAAGCAATTCTTTTATTTGTGTGATCTATTTATTCATGTGGGAACGTGGATGGAGAGTGTGCTTGGATTTGCTAGGATTTATGGAGAGGGGGATGCATGGTCAGGATGGGAAAACTCTGCCTTGTCATTTTTCAGTTTTCAAAAAATGTGTGGATGTGGCGCATGGGACAAGTGGTGGCCTTGGCAGTGCTGGGGGAAAGGTTGCACTCGATGGTCTCAGAGGGCTTTTCCAGCCTTCACCATCCCATGGCTCTGGGGGAAGGGGCTGGCAAGGCTCAGGGCCGTTTCTCCAGGTGTTTCTGGTTTCAAGGAGTGATTTGAAGCAGCTACTCAGACCCACACAAGCTGGGTTTGCCCGGGTGGGTTTGGGGCTGTGTAGGTCTCCCCTTCCTGCAGGGAAGGGGGATTGTGTTCCCAGAGACAGGGAAGAAGAGAGGCTGGAAAGAACAGTCTGTGACAGCAGCTCCATTCGGGAACCAGAAACCTGGACAATACCGAGGTAAATTTAGGTCCCGCCGTGCGGACTGTTCAGTAGCGATAGACGAGCCGGGCTCGGGTGCTCTGGCTGTGCCCGGGGCAAGGTGCTGCTGTGGAAGGGGCCCTAGGGATGATCTGGTTCCATCCCGCCGGGAGGGGCCGGGCGCCTTCTGGGGACGAGCCCGGGGCCGCTCCGAGCGCTCCTGCGGCTCAGCCGGGGCTGCGTGGGACGGGCCGGGGCCGCGGCCGCGCTTCCTCCGATTGTTCTTCTCGCCGCAGCGGGGCGGGGACAGCGCGGGGACAGCGCGGGGACAGCGACCCCCGAGCGCTGCGTGCGAGCATCGCCCCCAGCCCCGAGCAGCTNGCTCCCGGAGCGGGGCACCCCTGCGCCGGCTGCTTTGGATTTTCACCTCGAGTCCCTCGCCGGAGTTCGCACCTTCAGGCGCGTTAAAAGTTTTTATTTTGTTGTTCTTTTTAGTGTTTTTCAACTTAAAAAAAACAAAACAAAACAAAAAAAAACCCAAAAAACCTTTCGACTTTCCGACGCCAGGGCAAAGTTTTGTCCCGATCGCCGGGACCGCGTGAGCGTGCGGCGCCGAGGCCATGCGGTGAGCGAGGTAAGAGCGGCACCGGGACGGGCACCGGGACGGGCACCGGGACGGGCACCGGGACGGGCACCGGGACGGGCACCGGGACGGGCACCGGGACGGGCACCGGGACGGGCACCGGGACCCCCAGCCCGGCGTGAGGCTGGGGCTGCCCCCGGAGCCGCGACTTCAATGAGAGTAAAGTGTCGCATCGCTTCCCTTTGCGTTCTCACCCCATAAAGCCGTGTCACCCCCGCGCAGGTACCTGCCGGACAAACCCTCCGCTCCCCCAGAATGCTCACAAAGCCGCGAAGTTCGGATTAGTTTCGCAAAACCTCCCTTTTTTAGATAACATCACGTGGGGATCTTTTCTTTGTTGGGGTTTTTTGGCTGTGTTGGAGCTGCTGAGGAAGCACCAGCTCGAAGCTGAGCGGGGCAGTTCCTGGGTCCGGGTTTATTTTCCGCCGCCTGTGTCAGAATGGAGCGGTTTGAGCCCGGATTGCGCCCGGGTGAACTCCAGAAGCACCGGGTCACTGCTCGCCCAGGCCGATTCCCGGCGCGTTTGGGTCCAGGGGAACATTTCTGTGGGCTCTGGTGGGACCTCCGTGCTTGGGAGCGTTCACTTCTTACTGCTTTTAGTGGTCTTGGAGAAGCTGATGGAGAGAAAGCCTCACTCGGGTGTTTACAGAGCCTGGCTGGAGGGCTCCCGTTCCCACCTCGGCGGGTTTGTTCTACACCTGAACATTTATGAGATGAGCGATTTCAAAATGCGGGGATTAATGGCTGATACCACCTCCGTGCTCCTCCCTCGGGTTTCGTTGTAAAACAAGGCACGGCTCCTGCCCCGAGCGGCGGCCGCTCCCGGCTCCGTGCCCGGGGCGCTCACGGGCTGTGGGAGCCTCGCTCTGCGCCCCCCAAACCCGCTCGAACCCTTTGCATCGAGTACTGACGGCATGCTGCTCGCCCCCTGCCCGCTGTCAGCTCTGGCTGGCTTTGAGGAGAGTAAAATTGCCCATTTTAGGTCTGTTACAATGAGGGCTGGAGCAGGTGGGCGCTTTGCTGGAGCTCCTGCGCAGAGGGTTTGGGTGCTCAGTGCTGGTGGGACGAATCATTCCAGTGGCATTTGGCGCCTCTGGGACCAGACAGGGGCCGGGAGTGCGGAATTTCTGCTGTGCCCACTTCGTTTTCCGGGAAATAATTTGATTTCTGTGCATTGCAAGGAGAGCTGGCCGGGGAGACGCTGGGGTGGAGCGGGGACACTGTGCTGCCCCTCATCCCTGGTGTCCAGGGAAGTTACAGACTCAGAGCCGCTCCGAGTCCTCCTGTGTGACACTGCGGCGCCCACTGTGGCCTCGGGGAGGGCTCTGCCCTTCGGAGGGGTGACAGTGACCGCACTGCCTTGCTCTCGTCCTGCACTGCAAGCCTGTCCAGGTGGGACTCCCCGGAGCTCGGGGTGGTGCCATGGCTGTACAGATGGAAAGGGATGGGCCGAGGGAAGAAGCTGCTGGTGGGGAGGAGGGAGAGGCAGGTGCATCATCACAAGGGGAGGGAAAATGCATCCCCTCCTTGGGGGAGCTTCCTGATGAATTCAGCTGGAAGCGCTGCAGAAAGGTCAGCTTTGGAAAGATGGGTCTGGAAACTACGGTTGAACAAAAAGCCACCGTGCAACAAGCTGGGTTCTGGTCCTTGGCTCCAGTTTTGGTTCATCCCATGCCTGTTTTAAGCGTTATTTCTTCCCATCCTGGTTCCCAAGCACCGGAGGCTCCTGCCTGCCGCTCGTTTTCCTGAGCGCTAATTGCCCTCAGCTGTCCTGTTCAGTGGGTGTTCGTGCTTCCCAGCTTGCAGGCTCCTGTGAAGCTTCCAGGTCAAGTTCGAGAATGGTTTGCTTTTTGATTTACTTTATTAAGCCTCAGAAATTCACTGGGGATCCCTGATGACCCCGCAGTTCATCCCTGTAACCCCATGACATTTGGAGCAGTTCTTTCTGCCTGTATTCCCGCCTCTGTATTTGTGTCTTGTGATCCCAAAGGCTTCCCCGAGTCCTGCACTGATATCAGCTGATTTAATAAAATTCCTCTGCTTTAGGATGGGTGGGAGCTGCTCCCCCTCCATGGGCCAGGTTCCTGCTGGCACCAGGAGCTGGGAATGTCACCACGTGTGCTGCCCTGTGGCCCCCTGCCAGCCTTGTTTCAGCATCACCAACTGTGATTTTTGTGGGGTGTTCTTTATGAAGAGTTTGTTGTGTTTGGCTTTCTTGCGTCCAGCACGCAATAGCTGTGGGAAGGAGGTTATTTCTGGGTTGGTGCTGACATTAGGACACAGTATTAATTTTCCGTTAAATGACAGATTTATTGGAGTTTATTCATCTGCACAGTCTGACATGAAAAACCTGAGGTGCAGTTTGCCAGAAGGGGGCATTTTGCAAACATCACAAAGGATTTTGGTGGCAGGGAGATGGGCAGGGTGAGCTCGGCTGGAGAATTAGGCAGCAATGTGTGTCTGGGAGCCGTGGCGTTTTGGGGAAAATTCTTGTGCAAATAAACACTAACAAATGAGGTTTGGGTCATTTAGTGTTGAGGGTTGAGTGCAAGGAAACCAGTTCCCAGTCCCACTGCAGCCTGCTGGCTCCAAGTAGTTGTTAAAATAAGAAACTAGGGAGTAGTAGCCTTGGATTTTTTTTTTTTCCCTGAGGAAACTTTAAAAATGCCTTTTCCAGTTATCTCCCAGTAATTGTTTCTTGCTGCAGGTCGAGCTCTGAGAGCTCTGGTGTTCTTGCAAGAGGTTTCTCTGCTTTTCCTCTCTGGAAGGAGGGTGTGGAGCCCACAGCTGTGTGTCCCCTCTGTTGGAAGTGCTGCAGAGCTGCCCGCTGCTCATCCTCGCCCAGTCCTTCCCTGTGGCACACCAGGGGCTCTGGGGGTTGGTTTTGTACTTGAGGTGTGTGTTGGATTTGGGGTCCCAGGCAGTGTGTGCTTTCCAGCCTCACCATCTCTGTCCTTGCCTCTTCTGTCCCCATCCCAAACCCAGAGCCTGCCTTAATCCTGGGGTTGAGGCTTGGCTTTCTCTGCCCTTCAGCATCCACCTGCTGCAGGTGCAGGGGGGTTTAAGAGGCTGCTTGGGCTCAGCCCTGCCCTGGTGTCACAGCCTCGTTTGTGTTTCCCTGGTTCCCTCTTTGATGTTGTGGCTGCTGGGTCACAGTTTTCATGCTAAATCCAGCAGGAAGGACTTGGCTGGTTGTGTTCATTCCAGGTGCTGGGGCATCCCCAGTTGTTCAGGATTGCTGCTAAGCCAGGCTCAGGTGCCACCACCCGTTTCCTGAACTCTTTCCTTCTGAAGTAAATGCTGATCTCTCTGCACGTCTGGAGTGATGGGCTTCCTGGAGTGATGGGGAAGGTGTGCAGAAATAAAACCAAATCTTAAAATCACCTTCCTGCTATTCCTCCCTTGTTCCCAGGCTTCAATTCTCTCCCAGTTTCTTCCCTTTCTCCCCCTCAGTAGTGCAGGGAGATGGAGAGTAGTGGCTATGGCCAGCTCATCACACCTTGGCTCTGCCCCTCCTTCCTTCTCAGGGCTCCAGCCAGGAGCCATCCACCATTCCTGCTTTGCTATAGGAGCCTGTCCTTGCCTTTTCTCAGTGTCTGGGATTTTCTCAGCGTTTGGGGCTCTTCTGATCCCTCATTCCAAGTAGAAGCTCCAACACTGGAGCACTTTGGCTGCAGTTGCTGCCTCTGGTGCCTGATGCCATCAGCGGCTCTGTCCTTCCTGCATCTCTGCCGTCTTTGCAGGAGAACCTTCCATGAGCCTCCCAAACTCCAGCCTGCTCCGTGCTGCTTCTCCAAGCACTGCAGGGTGTGGAACATCCGTGAGAGAAAATCCTGGTCCAGATGTTGCAAAAGGCTGCTGTGATGATGGGTTATCCACAGCCTTCCCGGGCTGGATGGCCTCTGTTCCAAGCCGCTGGCGTGGTCTTTCCCCCGCTTCCCAGCCTGGCTCAGTTGTGGTGCTTTCCCTGTAGCCAGAGGAGCATCCCAGCACGGGCAGGAGGCTGGAGGAGCTGCCCTGACACTGCCTTCCCGTGGCAGAGCTTTCCCAGGGTGTTTTCTCCCGGGAGCTGGCGCGCGCCGCCGCACAGGAAATTCTGGTTGCACCATTATTGTAGAGCCTATTGTTTGGGGTAAGGGCAGGATTAGGGCTTGCTCACATCCTCCAGTGGCTCGCTGTGCTGAGAGGATGTGGTGGGGTAGCCAGGGCTGCAGGAGGAGCACAAAGCTCTGAGCTGAGTTCACACTTAGCCCAGATCCCCGGATTTCTGCCCAAACCCGCCCCTCTGGTTTTCCATGAGAAACCTCGGGGTTAAGGAGCTCTCGGAGGGAGGATTAAACGGGGCACAGTCCTTTGTTGGGTTTGCAGCGTTTGGCTGCTCAGCCCGCTCCTGTCTGTGGTGCTGTGTGGTGGACACCTTGTGTAGCCAGGTGGGGTGGAGCAGGTGCTCCTTGAGGGGTGGAAAATCAGTGTTTGGGGGGATAAGGAGCCCACCAAGCACTGCCTTTGAGATGCCAGCACATGTGGCTTGGATCTCAGGTTGTGTGTAGGCAGGCAGAGCACGTGGCAGCTCTGTTTTCACCTGCCACAGCCTCGTGGCGTGACCAAGGCCGCCTGTTCACCTGGCTGTGCCTCAGTTTCTTATCGGAGTGCTGGAGTGAGCTGCTCTGCCTGTGTTTGCTTTCACTTTGCCTTTCTCCCTTCCCTAATCTTTGTGGTTTAGATGGTTGGCAGCGATAGCTGCCTTTCCCAGGCTGGGCTCTGTGGGTTGCAAAAGCTCCTCGCTCACCTGTGCGAGCCCCAGCTCCTCTTGGGCTGTTTTGGCTGCTGGCAGGAGCAGGAGGATCCGAAAGCTTTGGTGTCCAGGCTGTGCAGGGATGGCTGTTCAGCATCCTGGGTTTTTCATTCCCTTTTGGCTACCATCCCAAAAGAGAGAAATCACCAAGCCAGGGCAGGTGCAAAGAGCGGAGTTGCACGTGTGACGTTCCTGCAATCCAGGGCAGGATTCAGCTTGGACCTTCCTGGGGCTTTTGCCTGAGCTCTGACTGCCCTGGGCAGCCTGTGCTGGGTTTGTGGAGCAGGGTGGCTGAGCAGCCCTGAGCTGGCATGGAAAGGGACCCAAGTGGCTTTTGTGCCGTGCCCGTGCTGCCACGTGCCTGGCAGAGGGACGGGGAGCCTGGCAGCAGCCGTCCTGTGTCCCTCAGCTGGACAAGCCACACTGGCAGTGGCTGTAGCTCATCTGCTGCTGCGCTGCTCTCACGCTGGCACAGGGCAGCAGCTGATGCCGTCCTGCTGCCACTGGGCTGGCATTGTGTGCCAGGGGCCTCCCGCACACTCGGGGCTTGTTTGAGAGAACCATTAATCAGTTTAAAGCTGCCCCGTGTCACTCGTGGCTGTGAGAAGTGCCTATTGTGTGAGGGAACAACAGCAGCGATGTGAGCGGCTGCCCCGGCACGGGAGCTGTGTCGCTGAGGGGGACAGGTCACGCTGAGGGGGACAGGTCACGCTGAGGGGGACAGGTCACACGTCCTGCTGACCTGCAGTGGCTGCAGACCCTCTGGGCTGGAGCTTTGGGCACTTGGGCTGCACCTCAGCACCCTCTGGCCTCCTGGCTGGTGCAGGGGCACCGGGGTCCTGCCTGAGCTTGGCACTGCAGCTGAGAGCAGAGGAGGACGAGAGCATTCACCAGGTGTTTGAGCAGTGGAAGGTGCTGGGTTTGCCCTGGAAGGGTGCTTCCCTTCAGGCACCCCCCAGCCTGTTACCTTCTCCCATCCCTCCCTTGCTGTAGGGAGCTGGACAACGTTCCTGGGTGTAGAGCACATCCTAAACTGAGTTTCCATGCTGTGTACTGGAGCTGGGAAAAGACTCTGGCAGCTGTGAGGGCAGGGCAGCAGCACCTCCCGTGTCCCTCTGCAGTCACACTGGGAGCATTTCCTTACGGACAACGGGCAAAGCTGGGAGAAGCAACGGGGCTCAGGGGGTGCCTTGGCATTTCCACAGAGTGCTCTGTGCTACATGGGGTGGGTGATGGCTCAGGCCCAGCTGCCCCCATGGGGTGGGTGATGCCCATGGGGTGGGTGATGGCCCAGGCCCAGCTGCCCCCATGGGGTGGGTGATACCCATGGGGTGGGTGATGGCTCAGGCCCAGCTGCCCCCATGGGGTGGGTGATGCCCATGGGGTGGGTGATGGCTCAGGCCCAGCTGCCCCCATGGTGTGGGAATGCTGAGTGTGGCTGGGGTGGGTGCCGGGGAGCCCACCTGAGCCTGGGGGATGCTCTCTGCACCCTGTGCTCTCTCTCTCTCTCTCTCTTTTTGTGTTTTTCTGGGAGATTTCGTGCACCACTGGCTGATGAGTTGCCTTTATGTGGTGTAAGTCCTGCCAAAACAATTTCTTCCTGTTATTGCTGCTCCAGTTTTAGAGAAGTGATAAGAACCTTTTGCAGGGACCTGGTTTCTCCCAGGGGCTCTGCTATTCTAAGCTGGGGGCTTCGAGCAGCAGTTCCCAGGATGACTTTTCCCCAGTCCTTCAGTTAAATTTCAGAGTTAGATTTAGTCAAACGATTTAAGGAATGTCTGAGTATAGTCTCTGTAGGGTCTCTCCACAGCCAGATGAATCTGGTTCATTTTGGGTGATATTTCCTAAGAATTGTTTCTTTGGTTGCTCATGGAGGTTGTTAATGAAGGGCAAAGACCTCAAAGACAAGTTGAAAAAAATGAAAGTTGAGACAGTGTGAGGCTCTGGTGTATTTGGATCTGGACTAGAGTTGTGGGACCATCCCAGGTCTCAGCCTTGGTGCCTTCAGGTGATGGTTCCTCTTATCACACCATTTTGTTTCCATTCCTGCAAAGGCAGATTTTTAAGGGTGGACCTTAAGTATTCCAGTGGGAATGAGGGTATCTTAAACCCCCTTCTGCTTGGTTTTTAATTTGTTTTGAGTGAACAAACTGACTATAAAGCAGAACCACCAGAAATACAGAATCCTAGAATGGTTTGGGTTGGAAGGGACCTTTAAGAACATCTTGTTCCAAGCCCTGGATGGGCAGGAACACCTTCCTGGTGTTCCTCTGGAAGGTTGGTAGGGCTCCAGTGTGGGCCTGTGCCAGGCAGTGCTGGATCAGCTGTGGTGATTTACGATAAAGGAATAATTCCGGGTTTCCCGGCGGCAGACACAGCTGGGAGGGCTCCGGCTGCTGAACAATCAGGGCTGAACAGGCTGCACTCCTGTTCCTAAGAGTGGGCTGCTGGGAGCAAGGAGAAACAGGAAAAAAGGCAGTTAGTCACTGGGCTAAGGTGCTGCTGCCCCTCTGCTTGGGGTGGCAGGGCTGTCCCAGCACCTCAGGTGTGGAGGGTGAGAGAAATGGGGGCCACAAGAGCCCCCAAACCTTTGAGCCACGAGGATTCTTTCAGGAGGGGCGAGCTGAACCCGAGCTGGGCTGTCCACAAGGACCTTTGGCCGGGTCTGGTGCTGGGAGCTCTGTAAATGAGGGGGTGCTTGCAGACAGGGATCCTGCAGGAGGGATCTGCTGCAGCAAGAGCCAAATCTTTGCTTCTCACCCTTCAGGGGGTGATGTTTTCTCTCTCGGAGATGCAGCAGCAGTGCCTGTAACTCTCCAAGGGCAGGAGCTCCTCTGTGGCCTCTCTCCAGTCTATAATTGGTCCCTGTGACTTCCTGCCATAATAATTAAAGCCAAGTATTTAAATAAACTTTTGTAAAGGTAGAAATATTTGTATAAAATGAAAGTACGTAAATGGCATAACCTAGCCCGTGTATGACACAGCTAGAAGCAGTTTTCTCCAAGATTATTCCATAGTTGCTCCATAATTAAGTTCTTGCCTCTTTCCTCTTTTTTTTTTTTGCCTCTTCTGTTTTTGCCTTTTTTTTTTTTTTTTTTTGTAAGGTTTGCCAGAGCACAGGAGGCAGCAGCAGGTTATATGGAAATTATATGATCCAGGCTGGCATATTTGTATTCCTTAAAATTCCTCTGTGATCAGTGGGTTTTGCACCCATAAAGGATGAGGGCAATGCCACAAAATAAGTCTGCTGGAAATACAGGGAGTCTGTTCCTGTGATTTCAGACTGGAACGTCGTGCGTGATAATTACTCCGTAATCTTTCCAGGCACCTTGCTTTGATTCCTGGAAAGTCTCACCTTTATTTACAGTTGTAAGCATGTTAATTAACACAGTTGAAGAATTTTTTTTTTTTTTTTTTTTTTTTGAAA
>VWZN01009037.1:19707-83515 GCA_013396955.1 Regulus satrapa
TTTGGGAAGAGCTTTACTGCAGGATGCTGCAGGATGACTTCATAGAACGTGGATTGATTGCTGGATGCTCCTTGAGGCACTGCTCAGAAGATCCAAAGCTTTGCCCTTCTTCCCTCAAACACTAAAGGAGGTGCAGCTTTGGCTGGAAGCAGGAAGGAGCCATGGATTTAGGCGGTGCTGCAGGACCTTCCCTGGTTCTTTCTATCCCCTCTGCTGCATGAGGACAACAGGTGGCAAGAATGAATACTGAGATCCCTAGAGTTTAGTTTAGGCCCCTAAATACATGTTGGCGTGTGCCAGTGGGAAATCTGAGTTTGGTTTTAAAGGAGGGAGCTGGGTTAGGGGTGTCTGGGAGCATTTCCTGAGCGTGCGGGAGGGTTTCTAGAGAAGCAGCAGCCTGGGACAGGATCCTCTGCAGAGTCCTACCAAGTAGCCTTCAGAGCCTGCTGTTAATCTGGTAGAGAGCTGGGGTTCAGCCTCACATGGCTTAAATTGTGATTTCTCACTGTGGAGGTGTGGGGACACCACATTTTAAGCTGGATAAATAACAGCTGGGTTGGGTCTGGTGGCTGTGGAGCTGCAGTGTTGTATAGATGGGTCAGAGCTTTGTGTTCCTTGGAACACCAAGGATTGGAAGGGGCCCACAAGGATCACTGCAGTCCAGCTCCTGGCCCTGCAGAGGACAACTCTCAAAATCACCCTATAACCCAGCTCCAGGATGAGAGGCTTAATTAATTTCTCCCTTCCTTTGCCCCTCCTCTGCTCGTACACCCGGGGAGGGGCAGCTTGGGAGGGAAGTTCAGCACAGGCTTCTGCCAGGGCTGGAAACAGATGAAGCAAGGGCAATGCCTTGGACGTGAGGATCACAGAGATTGGTTTTTGTTGAGTGCTTCATTCCTGCCCTCTTGGGCCTGTCCTGTCACCCCCTGGGGGCTGTGGGGCACAGGGTCACTGCCTGACCTGTGTTCCTGTGTCCACAGGCAGGAGTGGAGCACCTCCCTGCCCTGTGCCAGGGACAGCTCTTTGCAGCCCTTCTCAACCGCTCTGTCTTTCAGGGAGATTATTTCTGGCACGCTCTGTCAGGTTTCTTGATTTTCTTGCTGTAGGTGGTTGTGAAACGGCAGCTGTTCTGCAAGTGCCACTGCTGGGCTGGCACTCTTTTGCCTGCTCCAGTGGGGGAGAAGGACAGCAAATTAGGGACAGACAAGAAAAAGAGAGATTAAAGTCAATGGAAGACCCCTCTGGTTCTTTGGGAATTGAGGTTTGCTCAGGTTTTCTGCTGAACAAGCCCACAGTCTTTTTTTTTTTTTTCCTTTTCTTTTGTTGTTTAAGCACGTCTGTTGTTTCCTCTGAAGGAGGAAAGGGTCACTTTTTCCACGCTGCTGACGTGAGCTGTGAATCACAGCGGTTTTGGGAAGGTGCTGTCACTGGGACCAGTCACCTGTCAGAATTTTTGCTGCCTTCACCCCGATGTCCTGAGGCGTTTTGCAGCCATGTGCCAAAGGCTGGCTGTGACCAGAGCTCAGGATGCACTTCTGGTGCTTCCAGGGGCATGGGCGGGGAGGATTGACTCCTTAAAGGTTTGGATTTCCAGGCAGCGCTGTAGCCTGTGGAGGTGAGATGATGTTACTACGGGAAGGAAATGTGTCAGCACACAGCACATGGCCTGGAAGCAAAGGGGGTTTTGCCTTGTTGCTCCAGCCACAAGAAAGGCACAGCTCTGGAAGGACACGCAGAGGGCTGAGCAGGTTTTGTGGATGCTGGCAGGGCTGGGGAGCTCTGGGGAGTTGGGGCTGGAGCTGCCCTGCCTGTGCAGGCACGTGGAGCCTGCGTGGGAGTTCCTGCAGCAGCCGAGCAGGGCTTGAAACCCAGCACGGAGGAAACACGAGCTGGGGTGCCCTGGCTCACTACACCTTCCACAGGGTGCACATCCTTGCAGAACTCGTGTCCTTGTCTTTTCCAAGGATTTGCAGCCTCATGCCCAGCTGCCGTGGGGCTCCAGGGCTTTCCAGAGCTGTGGAACTATATCCCTGCTGCTCAGCATTGGCTGAATGCTGTCACCTATAAAGAATTTAGGTTTGTGTGACATGAGCTGGCAAATCAAGATGTTGCTTTTTTGCCTGATGGCAATGTTTGGATATCCATGCTGTGCAATTTCCTGCAGAAACTAGAAATTGCCTGCACGTGTTCCCAGACTATTTGTGTTTTAAAGCCTGGCTGAAGTCACAGGTGTGCTGGGCTCATCCTTGGATCTGCATTTCAGAGGGGAGGGATGGGCACTTTCAGGGTGACTGGGCCTGTCCTCCCCTTCTTGTGGCTTTTCTATAGACCTTTGCCACATGTGGCAATACATTTGTTTGCTGTTTGAAAAGGCGTCATTGGAGAGACTAGAGAATATACAAAATATAGGAAAGGGTGAAATACAAAGGTGCCTAATACTTAGAACACAGTCCCCAGCTTCTTGTAAAAAGATTCAGGGTTTGTTCCATAAATAGGGACAACAGGAACCTTTAGCTGCTCCTGCTCTGCCGAGTTTTGGTCCGTGAAGGAAAGAGGTGAGCGCCCTTGGGGAGAGCAGGGGCAGGGGAGACAGGGCTGTGTGGCCACCTGAGCCTGCACAGCCCCATCCCTGTGGCCGGGGCAGGAGATGCAAAGCTCATCAGCAGTGATGCTAATTGGATGCAATCACCCTGGAGCGTGAGCAGTGGGAGCTGACATCCCCTTTTGCAGGGCAGAGCTGGGCTGGGGACACTGCCTGGGCTGTGCTCCCTGTCCCTTCACCTCACCCTCCTCGGTGCCCCGGTGAGACCCTCCTGGCCGGCTGGCGTTGATGAGCTGTGGATTTGAAGCCTTGGGCTGGGAGATGAGGAACAGCTGGGCCAGGCTGGGCTGCACAAATTCAGGATAACTCAGCTATAGCAGCGTTCCCACCGAGTCTGGGCTTCAGACATCACCCACCCATGGCTCCTGTGTGCCAGCCTGGGCTCAGATGGTTGGTATGCAGTGGCTCTGAATGCAGATCAGGGTGATTTTTGGTTGTTGTTGTTGAGGGGGGAAGCAGCAGAAAGGTGTCAGCCTGTCTAGGAGGCACCTTGGGACTTTTGAGTGTTCTGCACCAGCCTAGTGAGAGAAAAGTAAGGTGCAGGCAGGTGTCAAACCACTAAAAGCTCTCTGTGTGATCCCTAAAAGTGCCTTTCTGGGGTGAAAAGCCCCAGCCTGAGAGCAGGCCAGGCACATGGCAGTCACTGTGATTTTTCTAGAAACACCAGAGTAGTTTTTCATGTGCCTAAAGGCAATTTAGTGCAAGGTCACCAGCCTTCCTGAGCTGGATATCCCTGGATACTGCAATGGACAGAGGCACAGCAGGTGTCATTGGCTGCTTGGGACATCAAACCTCCCAACAGCCCAAATCTGGATTGACTTTATGGAAAAGCAGTGCAGAAGGTTCTTCAAGGAATCGTTTGCTGCTGAGGGCAGGTATTTGTACCCTTGCTACCTTAGGCTCTAAAGAGAGGCTTGTCACCAATCTCAAAGCAGGGTGAGGGATATACCTCACCCTGTACTCAGTGGGCTGTGCTTGATGAGTTGGGTGTTCCACAGCGAGGAGCTTGGGGAGTTGAAACCAGGCAGCCCCTGCCCAGCCCTGTGCTGGTGTGGTTGTGTCCAACTGCTCTGGGGAAAAGGGGAAAGGAGGGCAGGGTGAATTCCACCCAGGCAGCTGCCTGAGAGGAACAGGTCACTTGGGATCTGTTTGGAGGCAGAAATAGGGCTGGAAGTGAAACAATGAAGTAGAGGTAAGGTGTTCTTTGACATCATCAGGGTGTGCTGAGTAACCTGCTGAAATAATCCTTGGAAATGTTTGAGCAGAACGGGTTGCTGCCTGTGCTCTGAGTCTCTGCATGTGAATTTGGGGCTGGCGCTGGCACCCAGCTCTTTGTTTCTAATCCTGATCTGAATGTGCTGAACCTACATTAGCGCAGAATCCCTGACTGGGAGGTCTGTAACTATGGCAGTATCCTCCAAACCTGCCCCTCTGCTCCTCGTCTCAACGCTGCCACGGCGAGCTGCTGTGTAAGGTGGCACTCCTTTTTGCTGGTAGTAATGCCATGTCAAAGAGGAAACATAAATAAACTTCCCAAACAAAAGAAGCAAGGAAAAAATAATTCTTTCAAACATTTGAGCAGGAACAATAGGGTAGGATATGCACTCTCTGGGGAGGGCTAATGGCTGACACCGATAGGAGCGCAGTGCTGCCTTGGTCTGTACCTAGCCCAGAGCTTGGCTCAGCGAGGATTATTTATAGCAAATGTTATGGCAGAAGCATGTGTGACCTGCAGCCTCCCGGCTAGGGGAAGAGCTTTCCTGTGCTGTCTCTGGGATACAATAGACAATTATTTAGACACTATCTTTGTCTCAAGATATAAACAATTAAACGCTGGCTACTAATTTCTGCTCTGATGTTCAGAGCATGCTGTCTTGCTTAGGGATTTGTGGTGAAGGCAAGGATTTTAAAGAAATGTTACAGCTGTAAAGTTCCTGAGTTGTCTCTACTGATTGACTAATTGGGAATGCACAGTAGTGTCACGAGCAGCACGAAGTTGTTGCTTCCCAAAGGATGGCAGCCAGTGGTTCGGTGTTGTTCAGCTGAGATTAATGGGTGTGGATGGGTGTAGACCCCTGAATCTGCCTGTTCTATTGTGTTTTGGCTCATCACTGTGGTATTAAAGTACCTACAGCTGCTACTGGATAGTAATTAAATGTTCTTACATATAATTAACTACTTTCAACTGACTACTGAACAGCTTAAATAATCTACATGTAATGGCAGATATTTTGGTATTGGAATGGTGACAGTTGGTGGCAAATAGCTGGAGAGGTTGGGGAAACAGCTATTGAGCATCAGAACAACCTTGTGCTGGCAGATGACTCCTTCTTCATGCTCCCTCCTTTTGCTTGGAGTCCCTGTCCATCCTGTGTGCCAGGACCAAAATGATCCTTTTGGATCTCTTCAGGATTCAGCTTTATTTTCTGTAGAGCAGAAGAATTTAGAATTGCAAAAAAGGAGAAATGTGGAGGGGGTGCAAGGGGTGATGCTGCTGTGGTTCAGTGGGCAGAGGGTAGACCTGCATCTGCAGTTCCTGGGTCAGCAGTGAGAATCTGGAGGAACGTGTAGCACAGGTACAGTGCCAGAGGTGCGTGGGCTGTCTGAGGAGCTTGGTCTGAAATCCACCTTCAGCGAGAACTGATCTGTCACGTCCATTGTTTCATTCCAGTTGTATTCCAAGGATTTTATATCCCTATGTTTTTATCTCGAGTTTCTCCTGCTGAACTTTGCACAAGGAGCTGGGTGCTGCTGGCTCTCTCTCCTTCCCTGTGTGTATAAAGCTGCTCTTGTCTTAGTGCAAGGTTTCAGTGCTCCGTGTGCTGCAGAGCCCAGGACTGGTGCCCTGTTCAGCTGCCTGGCAGCAGTGTGGTGCCAGCCCATCTCAGTGTGGAGCTGTGGTGTTTGCAGTGAGCTGCTCCCTGTCTGGCAGCACCAGCACCGGCCCAGTTTGTCTGACAGATGCAGTGGAGCAGCTCTCCCTCTCCCTCAGCCGCAGGCAAAATGAGTCTCCTGCTCTAATTTCATTGTGTTTAGCCACCGCACAAACTCTAAAGCTCCCTGAAATGGGAAGGAAGTAATGTTTAAATTATACATCAGTGAACTGATTTACTCAGCCTGAAGTTTTGAGTTCCGTCCTTATAAATACAGGGCTGGAGCTATCAGTCTGTGCATCCATCCGTCTGCCTGGTGGAGATTGAATTAACAGGAGCACAAATGCAGATCCAGGACTGTAAAAGCTTTGGCTTAAACCAGTGCAGACCATGTGGGGCAGAGACGCAGCTGCCACAGGGAACGTGGTGTGTTTGCCTGGGGTTATCTTGTCTGGTAGTCTGCCCTCAGTGATGGAGGAGACCATTGCTGCAGGGTCCCGTCTGCCACTGGCAGGTGGTGTAGTCACCATCCCTGGACATACTAAAAAGGGTGTGGATGTGACGCTTGAAGACATGGTTTAGTGGTCAGCCTGGTGGTGCTGCTGGGTTGATGGTTGTTGGAATGGATTTTGGAGGTTTTATCTAACCTTAATGATTCTGTGATTCTAAAACTCAGTGTTTTGATAATGTCTGTCTACTCCTGACGGGGAAGGGATTCAGACTGCTCCCCTGTCTGCCCCCTGCTCCTAATGAAGGGGTTTAGCTTCCTGTGGAAGGGATTTTGAGAGCATGTGAAATGCTGGTTCAATTCTCTGGTTGCTTCCTACGGGCACCGGCCCCGCGCTCCCTGGGGAGCCCAGTGCCGGAAAGTCGTAACTGCGCTCGCTGATGGCCTGGAGATCCCTTTTGCAGATGTTTCACCCAGGTCTCTCCTTCCACCTCTATTGAAATAAATGAACAATCAAGCTACAGTGCTGCCATGGCTGGCTGGGACCCAGCAGCAAACCGTCCTCCTTGACCCAGAAACAGATTTTTGTAGGGGCTGCAGTGGTTTGTGGGGTGGGGATCTGCTGGCAGGAATCTGCCAGGCGGGCAGGGACATGACCACCAGTCTGCGTCCTCAGGGTGTGTTCTGTGAGCAAACAGAGCTCTGCCCTTGGTCCTTGGATGCGGCACCCAGCAAGTCTGAGATGTCTGGGGAGACATAAACAGAAAGGGGGAGAAGTCACGATTCTCTCCCTATTTGTTTGACCTAAATACACTGAAGTAACTGTACCCCCATGAAAGAGATAATTTCCTGATGCTGGAGAGCTTAACATCTGTTTCCTCCCATTTTTTTTTCAGTGGTAGAACATGGTAACGGAAGAACTGGCGGGGTTTTCTTTCCTCTTTTTCTTTTGTATAGCAAGAGGCGCTGCATGCTTGGGCTAAATACGCTCTCCGAGAGCAGACAGGTTTCTCTCAAGGGTTATATGATCATTTGTTCTCTATTTTCTCTCCTTCCTGCCCCCCCCCCGCCCCTCCTGGAGAGGAGCGGATACAGCGAAGCCCAGGCAGGACTTCCTCAGCTCAGCCATGCCTTCTGGCAGGCTGCGCCGCGTGCCCTCGCCCCGTCACCCCCCTTCCCCGAAAAACAATGGCCAAAGGCTCCTTCTTGTTTGTTATTTTGGATCCTGCAGAGGAAGAGCCGAGTGGAAGATCGTGTCCCCGGGGGCCCTCGGTGCATTCCAGCTCCGGCAGCGCCCGGCGAGGCTGTCGGCGCCTGGGCTGCGCTGCCCCGGGCCCTTCGCTCCAGCTCTGTGGTGCTGGGGGCACACTGGGTTTGGGAGCAAATGTAGCTCTGCTGGGAGGTGAGAAAGGGGGATGGAGAGCCCTGGAGGGGTGTCTGGAGTCGCTGCTCCGCAGTGAGTGAAATCCCGTCCTTGGAACATCCAGCGCAGGCTGTTGCAGTGCCAGGAGGAGGTTTTGTACGGACGGTTCTGACATGGTTTGAACCCCCAGCTTCTCCTGTGCACATGGGGTGCAGTGAGTCTCAGACCCTCGTTAGCTCTGGCTCCAAAGCCTTGCAGGATGACCTTGGGTCTCTCCAGGTGCTTGGAGCCAGCGGCTCTGTGGTAGAGAGCACGTTTCTTGCACGTGATCCTCTCCAGGCTGCCCCAAAGGCCACCCCACCACCAATTTCCTCTTTGTTCCCTTCAAAGGTTTGTTTTTTCTCAGGGCCCCAGTCAAAATAGTTCTTATGTGTCACTTCATAGAAAGGATTTACTCTTTGCCTGGAACCTAGAATATGCATGTTCCAGAGTCTCTCAATACCAAGGGATCCTGGAATCACAGGTTTGGGTTGGAATGAACCGTTGAAATAATCTTGTTCCACCTTCCACTATCACAGCTTGCTCCAAGCCCAGTCCAGCCTGGCCTTGGACACTTCCAGGGATCCAGGGGCAGCCACAGCTTCTCTGGGCACCCTCTGCCATTGCCCTCCTAGTATTTCAGAACACTACATATATTTTTTTTAAAAGTTACTTCTGGTTGTTGCCCAAAACTTGCAGTGGCCTGAAGAAGATTTCATGGATTGTGTGACACCTGCCTGGCAAACAGCCCTGTGATTGTGCTGTTAAATGAACAGTGTCTTTCCATCATTGGAGTCTCTTGAGAAAACTCAGCCTGGATCAGACTTTTCCTCATCAATGCTTCCTTTCTAGCAGTCTGGCTACCCTGCTGCCTTTGGACCCGGTGTCATGGTTTAACCTGGTTTAACAGCCTGGCTTTGCTCTGCTTGTGGATAACTTGTGCAGGGCAGCTCAGCAACAGGAGATTGCCCATGAAAAGTGTCACTCCCTGAAGGGTGGCTTGTGACAGCCCTGATTGCTTAGGCCTGATTCAGTGTCCTTTAAGTCTATGAGACTTGTCAACTTCAGTGGGTGTTCCCTGGGCCAGTGCTGTTATTTCTGCTGGCTGTCTGCTAAATCACACTGAGAAGGAGCAAAATTGCTCTTACTCCCACCTGTATCATGCAGGAAGAGCCTGTTGCCAAGGGAGTATTTTGCAATCATGAGTGAGATACAGAGCACCTATTTCTTTCTTAGAAATTAGGCTAACACAAAAAATATTGAAAGAATTTGGAGGGGGAATCGTGGCTGTAGATACAGATGTTTGTGTAACACACCTGGTGCCTTTGGCTGAGGATTTTAATAATCTCAGTTTATTCATCCCCCTCACTGACCTGGAAAAGGAAAGTGAATTTTCAGAATGAAGGGCTGCTGCTTTTGTGATGAGAAGAGCAGAGCAAGGCAGGGACTTACACAGCCCCTGTATGCTGGAGCTGTTGGTAGTGTTTGATTGATAACTGGGGTTTTATAAGACCTTTCCAGGTGAGATTCTGTGTGTTTTGGAGAGCAAACACACAAGGCTTTGGTCTCCAAACCTGGCTGAGCCACTCTCCTTGGGCTCAGGTAATCTGAGGGCAGTGGAAGAGGCGGAGGGTAATTGTGTTTTCTGTGGTTAAAGCCCTGCTTTAAGTGATGGTAGTCCTAGCTCAGCTGCTGGGTGGTAACTTGCTACGACTTGACATCTGTAACTGCAGCTCAAGGAGGGGAAAAATAAACATGTGGTTGACAAATGGTGTAGTTTTCTGACTAATAGCTGTTCCCAAAGCATTTCTTCAAAACCTCTTTCCCTTGCACCCCAGAAAGGTGAGCAATAGTTCATTGGCCACTCTCAGGGCTGTTCTCCTCCATACTCAAATTTTATTTTGTCTTGATGGGCCTAACTGCCCCCAAGGCTATATAGTCTGGTTGGTAAAGCCACCTTTGCCCTGCTTGGCTGATGGAAAGCTCATGTTTCCCCCAGGCAACTGCTGCAGGTGTTGACACAGCGCGGACGCTGCGATCAGCGGCTCCAGCGGCACTGGAGCATAGCAGATTTTGGCTCCTGCTCAGGGAGGACTGAAGGAAGCTGGCTGGAATTTGCCTCGGTGGTGGGAGGCTTTGCCCTGGGTGAGGCAATGTCAGTCCTGGAGCTGGCTCAGGGGCAGTGCTGGCCCTGTGGGCACTGAGGAAGCTGTGCTGGGAGTTGGCTCCTGCCAAGGTCAGTCTGTGGCTTTGATGCCTTAAGTTTTAGCTTTCATATTTTCCAGATTCTGCACTGCATTAGGATGTGACTCTGAACTCCACATGAAGTGTCAGCCAGTTCTGCTCCCAGCTCAGGCACACACACCAATCCTTTTCCAGCCCCAGAACCAAGGACACGCTGCAGCCTCAGCCCCACAAAGTGCAAACAGCAGAGAATGGAGGAGAGCAACCTGGGAGGGTGGGACTGCATCACCTGGAGCTGCAATTGGACAATGAAGCCCAGATGTGAATGGAGCCAAACTGATCCAAGTGTGAGAACTCGTGACCCCGAGTCCATCTGGGGTGGAGCCACGGCCGGGCTCTTCTACTGCCCGAGGTGCATCCTGTGAAGGGCTTTCAATAAATCCCCACTTTATTCCTTGAACACTGCCCAGCCTCTGCTCCAGGGACCCTCTCAAGGCATAAGTTTCAGTGTGTGAAGTCCTGCAGGTGTCACGGGGGGAATTCAAACACCAACAAAGTGGTTTTGAAGATGAGGAGAGGTTCCAGTGAGGCTGTGGTGGGAGATGGGGAGGAGGAACCAAACATTGGTCACAGAATGGATCTCTTCTCCACTTAGAGTGCTCCAGTCTGGCTTCATGGTGGCAGCTCTAATTTACATCTGCTTTAAAGCTGCTTAAAAAAATAATAATACAATTTTCCCTATATTTAATTTTAAAGCCACCCATGTTCCCTGTGATTCTGGGTTCTGTTGCTTCTCTGTGGAGGGCTGTGCAGGATCTGTCCCTTGTTATGGGCTCTCTTTTGCCTGCCATATGAGGCACAGCCTGTCTCCTCTGTGCTAGCTTTCCTCCAAGGACTTCACAGGCAAGCCTCTTCCCTTTGAATCTTCTTTCCTCATGCAGTATCCACCCAGCCAAAACCAATAAAACATAAAACTGGAAAGAGAAAACAAAAAAAGAGGACCATTTCTGATTTCTGTCTTTTGCTGCCAGTTGGCTGCATGACTTGAAACTACTGTAGTGCTCTTTTTCTCCCCACACCACTCCTTCCAACTCATTCCAATGTGTTAGTCTTTAAGTTGCAGCAGGAATGTCTGGGAATAACTCACATCCCAGAGCGACAGCCTGAGAAATGAGGAGCTGGTCTCCTCCTCAGGCACCAGATGGAGGCACTGCCCTGCTCAACCCTTGGATTTTTGGGAACAAAAACTTCTCTGGTCTCTGCAGGGACCCATGACAGCCCTGCTCCCGTGTGAATTTCTGCTACAGGGTTTAAATGGAGGCAGGTGGTGCAGAGGCCCTAAAAGTGCCTGGGGGAGGAGGTTTTTCTTAAAACCTCTGTGGTGATGAATACATGAGGCTGAGTAAAGAGATAGCTAAAGCAGAGCAGGGCAGCGTGTACAGCATCATCGCTGTGCTTGGGCTGGGTAACTCTGGGGTACCCACTGAGCTGTGACTGCATGGGGTGTGTTTGGCAGTGTGTGGTTGGGTTGGGGAACTGTGAGGTGTGTTTGGCAGTGGACATGTGGATATGTAATTGTAGAGTATGTTTGCCTGTATCTAGTGATGCTCTATCACTGTGGGGTGTATTTGGCAGTTCACATTGAGGCTGTGTGAGTGTGGGGTGTATTTGGCAGTGCACATTGAGGCTGTGCGACTGTGGGGTGTATTTGGCAGTGCACATTGAGGCTGTCTCTCTGTGGGGTGTGTTTGGCAGTGCACATTGAGGCTGTGTGAGTGTGGGGTGTGTTTGGCAGTGCACATTGAGGCTGTCTCTCTGTGGGGTGTGTTGGGCACAGCCAGTGCCACCTGTGGCTCCACCACACTCCTAAGCAGAGCCAGCAGCAGCTCTGGCAGCATCTCACATGGTTAATAAAGGGCAAAAATGGCCCAGAGGAGTGATGGGGGCATGCAAAGGTAAGAAGCCACTCTGTGAGCCCTGAGGTTGGTGAAGATGGGGATGAGGGGCTGGAACAGGGGGAAGATCCCTGGCAGGAGTTGCGGCCTGTGCAGGCCCCACGCAGGAGCAGGTTCTCCTCATGGGAATGTGACCTGTCATGGCTCCAGGAAGCGGCAGTGAGATCTCTGGAGACTCCCCACAGGATCTGGGGGATGTTCCTGGCACGAATTGTAGCCTGATTCCTGGCAAGAATTGTAACCAGTGGCAGCCCCACACGGGAGCAGGCTGTCCTGACAGGAGCCATGGCCTGTGAAGGCCCCACGAGAGTTTGGGACAAGTATGAGAAGAAGGGACAACCATTATGTCCCCAACCATACCTCTCCTAGCTCCCAATCCTTCCGTACCCCTTGGTGGGAGGTAGATCCCTCAGGAGATGGGGAAGTCGAACTATGATGCATGGGGGTTAGACTTTGTGTTTAGTGTCATCTTTGTTTCTCGTTATCCATCTGTGGGTGATAAATCAAATTGACAGGGATTGGAAAGGGATCACTGTATTTTTATAGGAGCCCATCACCTTTTTCACCTTATTTCCCCCTTTGCCTCGGTTGGGCAGCACAGTGAGCGGACATCTGGCAGCCCACCACAGCAGCAAACACTCATTTCTGCTACCCTAAGCACAGCTGGTGCCAGAAGGGCTTGGCACAACCCCTGTGGCAGGGCTCATGGAAAGCCAGGTGACTGCTGTCCATAAAAAAGAGGGATGCTAGTTGTTTGTGTTGGCTGTGCTCTGCTTCCGTGGTGCCCCTGCCGTCCCTGGGGGTCTCACGGTTATCCCTTGTTGGAGGCAGATGTGGTGGCAAGGTAGAAACAGATTTATTTGACTGAATGCAAGTGTCATGAGATGCCCAGGGCAGTAGCTGCTGTATTAATGACCTTAGTTTTAACAGAAATAGTGAGTTTAAATGTTTTTAGTAGATACGGGGACTGTTCACACTGCTAGTGTGGCTCTCCTGCTCCTTGGGGGGAAGGTGGAGAGTTCTCCATTGTTGAGCCTGTGTCTTGGGGGCTCACTATTTCTTCCTTCTTCCTCCTAAGAGTAGGATTGGGAATTGAGGGAAACGAACCCCGATAAGTGCCCGGCATGCAGTTCTAGTTCCTAGTTCTAGTTCTTTGCTTTCTAGACAGCAAACTCAGGAGCAGCAGATCCAGCCCCAGGAAACTGTAATATCGAGACAGGGCAGATGTATTCCAGTGGAAGGGAAGCTTTAGGAGCTGAGCAGGAGTTTAGCTGTATTCTCACAGCTGGTTCAGAATGGTTTCCATTGCTGCTCCGGATGGAGGAACTGTGTTTTTATTCCTGTTCACTGGAACTCGCTTGAGTGGAACAGGTTTTTTGTAGCATTGAGTGAGGGCCAAGCAGCTTTCATTGAGCAGACCAGTGCCAGGAGGGATTCCTGTGCCGGTGCCATCACTACTGTATGAAAAACCTGGCTTGGATATTCCATGAGTTTTCTGATGTAGTAGTATTTTAGAGTTGCACTGCTTCCAGGAAATGGCTGCCTGGAGAGACTGAGCTGCTGGGAGCATAGTGCCAGTTCCTGGCAGATGGGGACGGTGGAGATGACAGTGATGTGTGCAGGGACACTCACTGGGATTTCCTCTCTCCTCTCTGCCATGAACTCTGATGCATTTAGAGTCTCTGCGACCTACAAAATGATGATGTGATTCATGGGATTCTGAGCATACTTTGTGGTAACTTTATTAGTGCAGGAAGTTTATTTGTGGTCACTAAATGTTCAGTTATTTAAGTCAGATTTAAGTAGCTTTAACATTTATATGGTTTGGAAGCAAAATTTCAGCCTTCCTGGAATCAGTGGAGAAAACCACCATGGCTAGTGGGATAAGGTTTGACTTGTGATGCTTTAAGAAATATGTATTCTAAAAGTTTTCTGCTCCTAATTGCATTCCTTTGTTCTTTTCCCTTGAAGTCTTGTGAAGAAAGCAATCTGAGGACCATGTATCCGTGACTCCTGGACCCAGCCTGTGAGCCAGGGCAATGGAAGTTCTAGAGAGCCGCCAGCATACTGCTTCTTTGAGCATTCCCAATGGATATGCCAACAGGATTTTCCAAGGAAACATGGAGGGAGGGAGCACCGATGCCTTGGAGGCCTGTGGTGCTGAGCACCGTGCCTCTGGTGATGCGATCCCCAGTGAGCAGGAGGAAACACACAGGTATAAGAAGACAACCAAGGGCAACCGGATCTGGAATTTCGTCAGACGAAGGAAGGGACTCTCTACGAATAAAGACAGACCCCAGTCCATGATTCTGCTGGGAGTTGCCTCTGAGGTCTCAGAATTAAAAAAGCCATCCTTCATGGAGAGAGTACGCTCATCAAAAAAGGGAAGATCCTCCAGGACACCCAAGAACGTGGATTTGAGAGCATGCAGAGCGCAGGATGTGTGTGACCCTGAGGAGGAGCTTCATTGCAGCGGGCAGAGAGCTGTCTACAGGGCTAAGAAGCTGGGCGATGGCCGGAGGCCCTCCCGCCACTCCTACGCGGGGTACGTCGAGGATTTGGACTCTTCCTTTGAGGACATAGAGCTGAACATCAGCATTCCTGAACTCGATGCCACTGAAAGTAAATGTCTCAGGGATATCAGTGGCAGATTACACGGTGAGGATAATGATGGTAACTGCCCCAGAATACCAGCCAGGAAGAGCGAGTCTTTGAATTTTGAACACGTTAAGAGTCCTGCAATTACGGAAGGGGACAATCAAAAGAGGTGTGCTGTGCTCCCACAGGAGAGCAGGAGAGGAAGGAGCTCTGATGTCTGGAGCTATCTGAAAGGAATTTCATTAGCTAGCAAAGATAATTCAAAGCTCCCAGATCAAAGGGCTGAAACCAGTTTCCAGAACTTAGAAAATACAACCGATCATTCCGCTTCTTACTTTGACTTTGATACGAGATGTGAGGAGAATCTCAGCCAGCGAAAAAAATCAAACGGTGCTGCCAAAGCCACTCACTTTGGGGGTGTTGTGAGGTTCTTGACCAGCGTGGCTGAGGCAGCTCGGCGGCTGCGAGGCTCCTCGAGGGCGTTTTCCCCCGATGAGAAGAGGCCTCAGCGCAGTTTCCGGGGCCGCAGGCAGGATATTGCCTCCCCCAAAGAGGGCTTGGTTATCGAGAACGAGAGCGCAAAGGCCTTGTGCACGGTGGGAGCCTGTCTGCAGTCCCCGGATTCGGGCACGTGGGAGAACCTGAGCTTTGAGAGTTTAGCGGGGAAGGAGCCTGTGCAGCCCTGCAGAACCACAGACGGGCTGAAAGACGCTGGTTCCTCTGGCCTGGACGGTGGGAATGACAGGCTTCATGAAACCGCGCTTTCTCCCTTGGGGCCAGAGCCAGCCGTGTCCCAGCTGGCTGAGCTTGCAGATGGCTCTTTCACTGAGCTGAACAGCAAAGACCCCTCTGAGGGGCTGGTGGAAGTTCCACAGACGACTCTGGCTGGACCGACTGAGGAGTTGGGCACGGCTCCAGAGAAGAGCCAGGTCGTGGCCAGGGACCTGCCTCCTTCTCATGATCTTCCTGTGAGTAGTCTGGATACTGTGGACCTGGGCTGTTCTCCAGATGCCAGTGGAGACTTTTCTGCAGAAACTGAGGGGCAGACTTCCCTCCCACAGGCATCACCAACTGAACTTGATTCTGGGGACGTGGCTTGTGCCCCCGTGGTTGCTAAAGACATGGATCCATCTCCAGCAGTTGCTCAGGAGCTTTCAGAGACAGAACTGGATAATCGGGACTTGAGAAATCCTGAGCTGCCTGTACAAAACTTGTCTACAAATGAGCTGGAGTTTCAAGACACTGACAGTACCCTGGAGAGGGTCATGGGCAGGGACCTGCCACCTTCTCTTGATCTTCCTGTCAATTATCTGGATGCTGCAGGCCCGGGCTGTTCTCCAGTTGCTGATGGTGCCTTTCCTGCAGTGATTGAGGCTCAGACCCACCTTCCACAGATGTCACTGACTAAACTTGATACTGAGGACGTGGCATGTGCCCCAGTGATTGCTAAAGACGTGGATCCATCTCCAGCTGTGGCTCAGGAAATTTCAAGGACAGAACTGGATAATCAGGACTTGAGAAATCCTGAGCTACCTTTGCAAGACTTGTTGGGAGGTGAGCTGGGAATTCAGGACTCGGGCAGTACTCTAGAGACATCACAGGTTGCGGGCAGGGCCGTGCCACCTTCTCCTGATCTTCCTGTGAATGAACTGGGTGCTGTGGACCTGGACCATTCCCCAGCTGGGAAATGGAACCACCATTCCCCAGGTGACTTCTCTGCAGCATCTGAGGCTCTGATCCACCTTCCCCAGGCAGCTGTGACTGAAGAGATCCAAGACACTGTTAGTAGTCTGGAGAAGAGTCAGGTCAAGGGCAGGGCCCTGCCACCTTCTCACGACATTCCCGAGAATATTCTGGATGATGCGGACATGGGCTGTTCCGCAGTTGCCGACGTGGACTTTTCTGTAGTGACTTTTTTAAAGTGTTCCACAGTGAAAAGGCAGGGTTTGGAACTGCCTGGTGGCCGAATTAAA
Source organism: Regulus satrapa (assembly GCA_013396955.1). Classification (NCBI taxonomy): domain Eukaryota; kingdom Metazoa; phylum Chordata; class Aves; order Passeriformes; family Regulidae; genus Regulus; species Regulus satrapa. Next base: position 35,743 of record VWZN01009037.1, read on the forward strand.
AAGAGGGGAACCACTTCATTTGTGGAACAAAACTCTGCGGAGGTCATGGACAGAGTGGAAGAGTTTGACTGCAGCACGGAGTGCAGGCCCTTCCAAGTGCACGTCTCGAGGATTGTCTCTTCTGGACGCCTCAAAAATGGAAAGGTAGGAGCAACTTTGTAAGGTTTGCAATAAGACCATGCTGTTGTATGCCTCAAAAAGCTGATTTGCATTGAAAGCATTGTATTCCATCCCTCATTGGGATTTCCAGCTAAGGAGGTTGCTCTGTGAATGGTGGCAGCAGACACAGCTTTTAGATCAGTCTGAGCTCTTAAACCTCCAGAGCTGCTTCTCCTATGACCCTCCGTGTGTATCAGTGTCTCTAGAAGAGGGTGTTGAGTTTATTCCTAGACACTGTTTTTAGTTTTTTTCCTTGCTGCATTTAGATTCATTTAGGTTCATTGGAAGTAGAAGTTCCTAAGGAGAGCGTTTTTAGTAAACTGAGAGTTTTTAAGTGTGCTGTGGGCAAACAGAACTCAGTAATTGCACTTTGGCCTCTGTGTTTTCTTACGTAAAATAGTTGTAGGAGTGATGGGGTGGGTGATGAATGAGAGGTGGGCAATGCTAGTGGCTCCAGGCATGGCAGGACGTTCCTGTCTGGTACAAGCGAGTCTTTCTAAGCCCTTGAAATCCTCAAAACATTTAAGTGGACACTGCATTTTGCACTAGGTTGTGGGTGTTACAAATCTGATCTGTCCAGTTTATTGCTACGAAACCTCAGAAGTCCTGGAGGCAGTGTGAAGTCCAGCTTTAGGGTTCTTTTGGGTACCTGCTGGTTAGCTGAGGCTGGGATGAGGATTTTTTCTTTTTTCAAGGTGCCAGGTAGAAAAATTAGGTTGATTTGTGAAGAAACTTTGTCTTTTCCTTTTGGGTTTGGAGAGATGAGATATTCCAGAGGTGGTGACGCTGTTGCCTGTTGGAAAAAGGGTCACAGTAACTTCTGAGCCAAGAGGGGAAGTGTTTGAAAATTGGCAGTAGATTAGAAATGCTGGGGGGAAAAAAATCTGAACTTCTGACTCGCAGCTAAAATGGGCAGCAGTATTGTTAGTTATTCCTGGTTTTGTTTTTCTGCTCCGTTTTGTGTAATCCAAAGAACTACAGAAGCTCTCTGTGTAATCCCAGGCTCTCCATAGGAGTGAGTAGTGGTTGGTCACTTCTTGGGGTTTCTGGAAGGGGCATTTTTAGGAGGAGCTTGACAGGGCTGGCTGTTGGTGTGATATCCCTTCATAGGGACCAAGATGAAAATATTCTAGGCAGGAGCAAGATGAGAGAGGCATGAAAGGATGGAGTGGAGCAGAGGGAAATACCAGCACTCTTCTCCTAGAGCAGCCACATCGGTGCTGGGAGGGCAGGGGCTGCCTGGCTGATCCCAGCGCTCTCAGAGCACAATCCCAGCGCTTTCCCAGCTCAGCTGTGCGAACAGGAGATGCCCTAAGTCCCAGCTCAGCTGTTGCAGCTTGCTAACATGACCAAGAAACTTAAATATGGTGCTTGAGATAACTGGGCAGGAAACCTCCTCCGAGTTCCCGTGGAGCGGGTGACAGCTCAAGACCTCCGGGCTGCCACGGCTTCCTCCAGCGGGGAGGGCTGGCTGCCCCCGGGCAGGAGCTGCAGCAGGGGGGAGGGAAAGCAGACAGCCCCAGCTGGGTTGTGGACACCTCCTGCACCCCAGGAACTCCTGCTGCAGGTTTGGAAATGCACAGCGAGTTGGTGGTGGCACCAAACCCAGAGCAAAGGGAGGCTGAAGAAGGGATGTCCTGGACAGGAACAGCCCTGGAGTGTCTGCCAGCAGCTCCAGTAACAAATGACCTGAGATACCCCAGGGATTTGCTCGCCTATCTCCCATCAGGGAGCGGCACTCGGAAACACTTTACCAAAAATAAACATGGAAGAGGAGTAACTTCAGCCTGAGCGTGACAGTAGCAGCAAACTCCAGCCTCTTATTGTTTTAGGGCTCAATCCATCTCTTTGCTGGCACCTGCTCCTCAGGACAGTTGCTGGCCCTGCTGCCGCCACTCCAGGCTGCTCTGATTAACTGTAGGGTTTGTGTTTCAAGGGAAGTGCTCAGCCACAGGCGGGGAGAAGTGCTGCCAGGATGGGGTGGCTTGGCCAGGTTAGCTGCTCTGAGGAAGTGCCCCTGCAGTTTTACAGAGTGTGAGCAGACTAGGGCAGAAAGCCTTTCCCAAACAGCTTAAAGATTGCCCCAAAAAAAGCATAAAACTGCCTGGTCCCCCAGAGGCTCCTGTGGGGGCATGGCGTGAGGAACTGAGGCTGGTGTAGCACGAGGGATGCTGGAGTGGCATTTCAGGGATCTGTACATTGGTTCCATCAGTAAGTAAATCTTTAGTTGTATCTGCAATTAATGCCCCTGGTTTTTGCTTTCTTGGTCTTACCTTTTAAACTTCTAATGTCTTTGGGCAGGAGCTGAATTATATTTATGGGCAAGTAGTTCGGTAGGATTTGATCCTGGTGCTTTAAAGGAAATAGCATTGCAGCAGCATTTAATAAAAGCAGATGCAGAAAAGTTGAAAAGCACATCCCTGATAGTTGTTTTCAGACCCCATCCCAAATTCTCATTCTATGAGAATTCTTTGAGTGTTCTGGGAACTTGTGAAACAGTGGAGATAAAATGTTTTGAAGAATTGGAAGAAAAGTGAAGGTCAAAACAAATTGTCAGTGGGAAATGCATTACTCCATTCATGCTGCTGCAGCTCTGGAATCACAGTGCCATCCTCATTCTGAGATATGAGGAATGGAGTCGAAGATGACATGGAGGTTTCGCTAATTTTTGGACAGAATTTCCATTTTCCATGTATCCGCTGAAGTGAATTATCCTCCTCCATCCTCTGAAAACCCCACAGCGTCCCAACAGGGAAACTGCTCTGCAGGAAGTCAGGCCTAGCCAGGAGAGCAGTCTTTGAGCATTTCCAGTAGATTGAGATGATATTTAGATTGAAAGCAGCTTTGATACCATGCATTTTGCAATTCCATCCTTCCATCAGGATTCCAAACTGGCTGCCGTGTCCATGGACAGGGTTTGTGGGTGATTGGATACCTCCTTTGGAGTGACATGAGGAAGGGTTGCAAAACAGGCATCTGAATTCATATTTCAGGTGTGAATGTGGAGTTCTTAGGACTCAGAAACAAGTGTCAGGTTTATTTCTGGCAGAGAGATCTGCCATAGGGTGAGTCCCTGCTTGTCCCACGGCCACCAGCGGGAGCATCTTGGAGCCTCTGGGCTCGGCCACCCTCGCAGTGACAGAGCAGAGGGCTTTCACCGCAGTCTTTCTGTGCCCTCTGCTGGCTTCTTGGGGAAATAAGAGGTTCTTTTGATGGAACAGAAGGCCTAATCTTTTTCCTTGGGGTTCAGAATTTTATCTCCAAAGGGTTTGCAGGCTGCAGCTTGCTCCTGGCTGTTGTGGCAGCGCATAGACCCCAGCTGGGTTTGTGAGGCCGTTCTCTGGGGGAATTAGGATTGCCAGAAGTGTGAAAATGTGATTTCTACAGGCTGGCCAGCCTTGGCGAAAGCTTTGCGTCCCGTAGGATGAGGTGCCAGGCTGATGGGGTGCTGTGTTCGGTTTCAGGGCTCTGTAAGGGGCTGTGTGCTCAAACTCCTGCACCAGTGCAGATGTTTCTCCGGAGCAGCTGTTGAGGTTGTTCCTCCAAGGCCTGGACTCGGGATCTGAACTGTCCCAGTGCCACGAAGGTGCAGAGTGTGCTGCTGCTCCGGTGGCCCTCGTGGATAGGGCTGCTGCCAGGGCGTTGGGAGGTTTCTGGGGTTCTGTGCCGTGGCTGCTCCGTGTGGGAAAGCGGGAGCCTCTCCCTGCGGTGGGTCCGACTGGAAGTGCAGGATTACTGATTTGCCTGAGTGTGCACATGCCAGGGGATGGGTTTGCAGATCTGCTGCCTGATAGCTGGGGCATAGCTCAGATCCTCCCACAGCTCTGGGGTTTGGCTTCAGTGCAGCTCCAAGTGCCTTTTCACCAGAGGAAGATCCAGCAAAGTTCCTTTTTCTGTGTTTGCTGAGAAATCGCAGGTGATGCCCTTAGTGACTTTTAGCTTGAGATTGGTTTGTTGTCGGAGCAGCTGAAGAGATGGGATTGCTGAGTGGATTTATCCCTTCCCTCCCTCTGCTGAATGGCACTGACCAAGAAATGGTATCTCCAGAGCTTTCTTCATCTCCTGGTTATTCAACTCCTGGGTTGTGTCTCAGCCTGCTGTAACAAAAGACTTTATAGTCCTTCCAAATAAATAGTACTTTCGTTTCTAAATCCTGCTCTTGCCAAAAGAGTGCTGCATTCCTGTCTGCAGCAAGGTACCATTTACTTGCAGAATGAAGATTTTGGGTATTTATGACTTTTAATATGGTGGTGTCTGACAATCATTTTATTTTTAGAGGAGACAAAACCTCTAAAGCCTATCTACAAGTTGTTCAGATTCTTGTATTCATAATAACCAGAATTTTGCTAGCTAGGTGCTAGCAAAATCTTGAATTAAAGCCTATATTTAGTGCTGTCTATAGTGGGTTAGGGCTTTTTTGGAAACATGTTTTTAACAATCGTCAGGGAAAGGCAGGTTGAGTTGGCAAAGCTGATAGGCTTTGCATGTATTTAGAACCAGCCGTGGAACACATGGATAATTCAGATTTCCACGTGTTTTCTTTAAACATAGCAGGGATGGGAAGGGGCACCTCTGGGCATTGCTGGCCTTATGCTGTGTCTGTCCACAATTCCCTGGATGGAAGGTTTTCTTTGGATTTTACCTCCTCCCAGATTCTCCTTCCAACCAGAAGTGTACTGGCTCACTGGATATGATGCTGGTGCTGGGAGATGGAGCCTTAATTCATCCACAGCTTTTTTTTTGGGGGGGTAATTACAGCCTGTCTGCTTTTGTCTTCATCTGTAAGTGAAAATAACAGCACATCAGTGAAAAGAGCTGCTGGAGTCTTAGGGATGGATTCACCAAACCATCCCAGGCATCCAGTTATTAGCAGGTCCTGGAAGTGTGACAGATGTGTCTGTAATTGAGCCTAGAGCCTCCCAGAGAGGAACACCTCCTGTTTGCTTCCCCTGACCTTTGTCAAATGATTTTTCTTCTGATTTCTTGACTCTGAGATTATACACAAGACTTCCACGGTGTCACATGTCACATAGAATAAAATGTAAAGTAGGAGTTTGAATTGTGATGTTTTTAAAAGGAACATTCCATTCTGCAAAATGTCACGGTACATTTGTCATTTTCAGAAACTTTTCCTCCTAGAATAGAATAATAAAAGTCAGAGTGAGGAAAACACTGACGCTTTTCTCCACTTAGCTGTAAATGCCGATTCTTTGGATTAGTGTTACCAAGCATTAAAGTATAACTGAGGCACTTGATTGTTTTATGGGTGCTTCAATCAATTGCAACTGTTTTATTCAAGTAAGTATTTTGGAGGCTATGGATGCAAGGACATGTGTGGTCAGCTGTTGTCATCAACAAGCTGCAGACCCGTCTGGCTGCTCCTTGCTGTCCCTTGGAAGCTGCCAGCCCTTGCTGCTACGGGGTCCTGAGCACCAGCTCATTCCTTCGCTCTGTGTGCTCCTGCTGGTTACATCGGACGGGAGAGCAGCCTCGCCCCAAAATGCCGAGCAGCAAGTGGGTCTCCATCAGGGTTACTCCCAGAAGTTCCTGGGCCGCTCAGTGCCCCTGCAGGTGTTGGGCTCAAAGCTCACCGGGTCTGAGCCTGCTGCAGTAGGGGCACTGGGGGCTGCCCACCAGGGCCCCGCAGGTCCTGACCCTGCAGTCAGAAATGCGCCGGCTGCAGATGGCAGCGAGCTGTGCCGCGCTCTCTTGGAAATGCTGCATCCTCTTGTATGTCCTGTGGTTGCTTTGCCTGCGATTTGACTGCTGTTGGTAAAATTCTGTGCCCCTTCTCTTGGCAGCCGACGTCTCCCCCTGCGCAGCCGTCCCCGCGAGCGGAGCCCTTCAAGGCGCTGGTGGAGCGCTGCCGCTCCGAGCCCCTCTCGCAGAGCACCCCCATGGGGCTGGACCAGCTGGGGGGGCGCATGCAGCACCTGCTCCGCAGACGTGGTGAGTGCCTCTTCTCTCCCGGCCTTGCTGTTTTGGATGTCACCCATGCTGCAGAGCCAGCCCGAGGGCAGCAGGGGTGGAAAAGTCAGGGCTGTGGTTTGTATCCGTGCTGGTTACATCCCTGACACCAGGTGAGGGAGCTCCGAGAGCCGTGCTGAGGAGTTCCTAAACAACTAATAGGATCTTCCTGTGTATAGTGTGTTTATGAAATAAGGCTATTTTCTCTCTTTAATGTCTCTGAACACAGTCCCCATAATCTGGTTACGAGAGGATGAACAGGCGTAGGCACGTGAGGTGTAAACAACTGCTGTGTGAATTTATATTTGGTGGCTTTCTCTTGAATTTCTGTCCTCTAAGAATCCTCTGTGGTGAGTACTCACCGAGTAGTCAGCGTTTGGAGGTGGTGAGTGATGATGGATACTGAGATCGCAACTCAAGTCTGATGTTTGTTTGGAAACACAAGAAGTGAGGGGTTTTTTCCTCTTGTGCTTGGGTACTTTTCATGATGAAGGAGGGAATCTCATGAGCCACACACTGGGGTGACCCCTCTGTCCTGCTCACAGTGACACCAGAGAGAGCACCGTGGAATGGATTTGCCAGCAGGTCTCGTGCTGGCAGGTAAATTGGCTGATGGCTGAATAGATGACATCATTTTTTGAGCCTCCTAATTAAAAAGATTGATAATGACAGAAAGGAAATTATTTCCTGAAGGGCCACTGCTGGCATGAAGAATCCTGTGATTTAGGGATGGGCGAGCACGGAAGCGCTGCCAGCTTGTGGGAGCACTCCGGGGATCCGGGCGGCTGATGGATGGTGGCAGCACATCAGGGTTCAGAAGAGCTGCGGAGGACAAGGCCAATTAGCTGCCTGTGCTGTTAATGGATGGCTCTGCTGCCGGGGTGCAGTGGTTCCCAGCACAGGGGGTCACTCTCAGAGTGAGCATTCCCTGTTTGCACGCCGCTCCGTCCATCGCCTGCGGAGCCCGAGCAGCCTCCTGCTGTAATGGGCACCGTGCTGCAGCCCGGCTCTCCAAGAGTCTCCAAAGTGAAACGTGGGCTGCTAAAAATAGCAGCAGGCTGCCTGCATCAGCATTGAGGAAATAGGTCTCAGTGCAATCTCTCTCCCAGCAACGCTGGAAGAAAATCAGGATGGCTGCCCAGGCAGCCTGCTGCAGCATCCCAGCCCTGCTGCGCTCTGGCCTGGGCAGGGCAGAGCCCCCACCTGCTTGGTTTGGGTGGCTCCACTCTCCCAAAGCCTGGAACCGTTTGTGCTGGTCTCAAACCCCTCGAGACTGACACAGTCTGAACCCTCTGCCTGGTTAGAGGTACGTCAGGAGATGGAAACTGAGCGCTGTGCATCTTTTAGGGAAGGATTCAGAACGTGGCTGTTTTCGGTAGATCCTTGCTCCATGACCGGGATGAGGAGCCTGCAGGTGCTGGAAACACCTGTGGAGATGCATGTACCTCGTATGTGCACTGCCTGGATCACATGTACCTGTGCTGGCAGCTGCTGTGGGGGCACCAGGGATGCTCAGCTCTGTTTGCTTCCCTCCAGGCCAGGGGATGAGAAGAGCCTGATGGAAGAAGGGATTACAATCTAAGCTTGCCAAATATAGGAGAGAAAACTCCGATCTCATACAGCTTCACCCCAAAAAGAGAGGGATAGAATGGGGAGCTGAAAATTTTGGTTGATTGGAAAAGTAGAGCTCATTTGCCTCTTTTTCACAAGCTGCTTTCTGCTTGGGTAGTACCATCTGCAAGGCCAGGCTGGGGTCTGGTGTGAGTGGTATCAAAAGCTAGAGCAGAACTGCATCTGTGAGGGCTTGGCCTGAAATGCTGGGGGTGAGAACCAGCCCAGTTTCTTTAAAAAAAAACCAAAACAACATCTTTTTTGGACCTACCCATTTCTGTTTGGTGTGTAAATTGGAGGAGCTGTTTCTTTTCCAAGGCCTGGCATCCTGTGGACCACAGTGAGTGTGCAGCTGGGATTGCTTCAGGTGCTGCTGCTGGAGCAGCTGTGACCCGGGGAGCTGCTGCCCTGTGCACACTGGTGCAGGCTGATGAGGGTCTCCTGCTCCTGGAGCTCCTGGCAGAGCATCCTGGCTCCACGCCCAGCTGGGCTGACCCCACCTCAGGATGTGGCTCCCGGCTTTGCCTTTTTGTAGTATCCGAGCTGCACTATTTCTCCTGTATCCCAAGAGCACTGAATAAAGCACCTAAATATACTCTGTGCTCTCTTTTTCTAAAGGAGAGGTTGAATGAGTCTCTCGCAAACAATTTTGTTTCTTTCATTTAAAAGAACAGCCTCCGCCCCCAGCCTGAGCTAAAGCACAGCATTTATCTTTTGTCATATTTTTTTTTTTTTTTTTTTTTCCCTTGTTCCCGTGGATTTTCTCCTGGCAGCTGAGAACGAGCAGGCTTCAAAGACCCTGAAGGTGCGCGGGAACTGCAGGAACGGTGGCCGTCGATGGAACCTCTTCAAGCCTGGAGCTGAGAAGCTGCAGATCAGTCGGGTAAGGAACGTGCCTCTGCCTGCTTCAGGGCTGGGATTTGCCTGCTTTGGGCTTTGTGTTATAACAACACGCTTGACTAACAGCTTCCTCAGTCCCTGGGTTCTTCAGCCACAGATGGGGATTTTTTTGTTTGTTTGTTTGTTACTATTTTGTAGCAGTAAAAGCTTAGGTACGTTGTTTTTCCCCAAATCCGTGTCCCTTCAATGTACAGCAGAGGCTTCTGGACTGTCCCTGGGCCTCCTGTGCCTGTGGCTGAGTGCTCCTTGCAGGTGGAGGGAACTGTGACGTTTCACATCGCCTTCAAATCTGCTCTGTGGTTTTGGTGGGTTTATTTTTTCTCCTTCCTTTTTTAGCCATGTGTCCTTTGGGTTTGGTTCTGCTCCCAGCACCATCTCGGTGACAAATTTGTGTCACTGCTTCTTTCCCAAAGTGTTTTGCAAATATAGGCACAATCCACTTGGTTCTTTTTTTGTGAATGATGCTTCTAGTGAGGGAAGTAAAAGCTGTTGTGGGCCCGGAGATGTTCATGTTTTTCCCTGGGAAAAATTCAGAAAAAATGGCAAAAATGGTATAATTTTTGCCACCACTTGCTTTGGTGGGGTTTTTTGGTTTTTTTTTTTTTGCTGTGCCTTGTGTTTGAAGTCTGGAAGCTTTGGTTATTTCATGGTCTTGTTTTGGATTTGTAGTGCTCGTTTCACTGGTACCCAACAGATCCAGATTATCCCAATCCCAATAGATTTCCCAGCTTGCAGTGTGATGCAGGCAGAGTTTCCTACTGAGTATGGCAGAAGAGGTTTGGCCCTCGTTGTTCCTCTAGGGCACAGGAACAAAGCCAGGAATTTCCCTGCTGGAGGGGAGAGGGGAACTGACCTTCTGTTGTGTCTCTGGGGCTCTTTCCCACCCCACTGCTGTCCTTCCTTACCAGACCTTCATTGTGTTCCGTTCCTCTTTGATATTTGATGAAGTGCCTTCCTGAAATGTGCTTTCCACGGGGGCCCTGGCCTCTGTGTGTTTTTCCATCACAGGAGCATTAAGTTGGCAGTGGGTGACGCTGACTCCTCCATCCTCCTTGTGTTGGGTGTGGGTTTCCAGGGAACACTGCAGGGACTGACTGCTGGATTTTTGGTCGCCTGTGACTTTCTGGAATTCCATCTTGCATCACTTCTGTTTTCTTTGCTGAGTTTTTGTGGGCTGAGGTACAAAGGCAGAGGAGAGATAGACAAGGAGTTCAGCTCTCCTTTTTCTCTGCCTTCCCTTTGGGTCCTACCTCGCTGCCATGACACGAACTGCTTCTTTCAACTCAGGAAAGCTGTTCTGGCTTTAGACAAGCTGAACATCTAAAGCTTTGAACAAAGTTTTCCTGGAAGATAAAATGATCCAGCTCAATAAAGCTGTTTGTCCTTGGGGCCAGGATGAAGGCAGGTGACTGCAGAGCAGTGAAATTTCCTGTTGTGCAGTGTGCAAGCCCTGCCTTGGAAAGCTCAGGTGTTGTGTCCATGTTCAGGATCTGGTACTGACCTGTGCATGGGAGGGTTTGGTCCTTCATTAATCCCTTTATTATTACACATTAATTAATCAGTTTATTAATGTTTAAGAGGAGCCTTTGCAGCTTTCATAGCTGGCCTGGAGGCCCTCTTGGAAGCTAAGGTGCTGTTTTGACACAAAATTGCTCCTGATTATCTGTGCCCTGAGCATCCTGATAAAGCCAGGTCTGTTTCAAATTGCAAACAGAGCCCAGATTGCATCAGAGACCCTTAGAGAAGCTGTGAAAAACTGAAACCTCGGCAAACTAAACAGCCTGCTGAAGTTTGGAAAAGGTTAGCTAAGAAACTGCTTCTCCTGTGGTGCTAGCTGGGAAGGTTGTGGAGCTGGGAAGGGAAGTGAGCTGCTCACGACCCCAGAGATCTGTGGGTGCTGTTTGGTTCAGACACATCCATTCTGTGCCCTGCTGAGGCAGAGAATTGGGTTTGGGGAGAGCTGTTCATAAAGCAGCTTGTTTTTAAATGATGGCAAACGGGCAGCTCTGAGACCTTAGGTGTGCTTTATAAATCAGAGGTGCTGTGCCAGTGGTGCAGGAGCAGCATATGTACATGTGGCTCACAGGAGCAGTGCTGGAACCTCTGCCCCAAGCTCCAGGAAGATCTACGAGGCTGCAGATCACCTCTTGGCCACAAAGAAGTTTCTGCTCTGGCAAGGTGTATAAATTTGGGGTGAGGTTTGTGGGCCTGGGTGTCTCTTGTCAGGTGCATTCATTGACAGCTGACATCAGTGAGGTGGCAGAGCAGTGCAGAAAGCAGGGATTTATCCTTCTGAGCAAGAGTGTCTGAAATTTGGGCACAAGTTGGAAAAGTTTTTTATGGAGTAAGTAAGGTTATTGTTCCCACTTTGTAGGTGAGAATAAGAGACTGAAGCGCTGGAGGGTGGTACGTGTGGAGCCATACAATTTTTTTATTTTATTTCTCTCCTAATTTAAGAAGCAGGTAAAAATAAATAAGGTCAGGCTTCTAAAAGCTTTCAGTCTTTAATTTTTTTTTCCAGAGTACACTCTTCAGCCTGGAGAAAACTCTGTGTTGAAGCAGTTTATGTGCAGAGCTTTTTGGTTTAGCACTTAGGTCACTTAGAGAGCCTTTGCTTTTATGGGAGCAGTTTGGCACAATCAAGACCAACTTCCAGGAGACCTCAAGGTGCCCTGAACTGCAGGCTTTGCTGCAGCAGAGATCACAGAGAGTGCCCTGAAAGGCTGCCCTGACAGGACCCTCAGCATCTCTCATGCCTCTGATTTGCCCTCAGGCAGGTCCTGCCAGCTGGGACGTGGCTGATCCTTGGGGCAAGGGGAGCACTGAGTTCCTTTCTGCAGCCCCACAGCGGTGCTGGGAGATGTTTTATGGCCTGGATGCCCGAAGCAGAGGGTGACAGCCCCATCCTGACCCAAATCACTGGCCTCTGCTGCCCCTTGTGAGGGAACTTTTTGCTTTTTGTTAGTTGCCTAGTCAAAATTGTCTCAGCTTTTTCCAGACAGATGCTCTGGGGATGTGCCCCAGGAGGAATCACAGAGTCATTAGGTTGGAAGAGATCTTTAAGACCGTTGAGTCCAACCCGTGCCCTAACACCACCTCCACTAAACACCGAGTGCCACATCCAACCTTTTCTCAAGAGAAGGGAGATTCAGCCCTTCCTAAAAAGGGAAGCCTCCTCTCAATGTGTGGATGTGTGTTAATTCTCTCTATCTTACCTGAGCTATTTCATTTCCAGCCTTTAAAGATGACTTCAGCCATTCCTGTTCTCTGCTCCTTTCCTCCCTTCCTGCCCTGTGTGCTTGTGTACAAGGGACTAAAGCCCAAATTTATATGCTGGAGGAAGCCACTGTTAATTAGCTAGACTGGAAACTTTGCATGAGAGGAGCTTCTTTGACATCTCCTATACTAATAATAGGCAGGCCTGCTGTGCAGAGGTGTTGAATATTCACAAAACCCACCCCCCAGCCTGTCCTTTCTCCTCTGGAAGTCGGGAGCTCTTTCCAGAGGCTGGTGGGGGGTTGCCAGAGCGATGATGGTGGATGTGCCAGTCTGCAGCTCCCCAGAGCTAAATCCCCACTGGCTGTGTTTATGAGGAATAGGAAATTCAGGCAACGTGCAGCCTGCAGGAGAACAGAGTGAAGGGGAAGTTGATTTGGGTGGGAATGCTGCTTGGTATTCAGGGCCAGCTCTCCTGCCTGCTATTTTTATCCTCTCACATAGTGCTGAGTGGGCAGTTTGGGCAGAGGGGGATTTTTTTTCCCTTTGCCAAGTGTCCTGCCCCGTGTTCCTGTGTACTTGGGCTGGAAGGGGGGTGTGCTGGGGCTCCTGGGCTGCAGCATCCTGGCATGTGAGTGGGATGTGATCACCGTCAGATTTTGGAGCCCCCTGTGTCCCTGGGAACAGGCTGGGAGAAAAGCACAGTCCCGAGGCTTTCCTGGTGCTAATTAGTTTAAATATCAGTGTGCTGCTACAAGAGGTTTATGTGCACATATGGAGGGCTGCCAGGAAAACAAATCCTTGTTGAATCTCTCTTCTCTCATCTTAAACATTGAGTACTTCTGCTGGCAGGGTATGTCTGACTGTATATTTTGGGAGGGCTGCTTTATATCTTGATAAACCTATTATGTTGCTTTACTTAGCAGTGCTCTGAAGTCTTTATGGAGTTTTTGGGGTTGGGTTTTTTTTTAATATTTATCCATTTATAAATTTTTTTGCAAGTTCTGAAAAGCTCTGTGCACTGTTGTTCAAATAAATCAAAATTGGCTTGCTCATTTGAGGGGGAAACAGGGATTGAGCTGTAGAATATGGCAGTGCTGTGATCCAGCCCCCTGTGTCTGCATGAGGAGTGCCCAGCCGGGGTCCCTGCGCCCCTGGCTGCAGCACTGCAGCCTTTTCAGCACCTGAGCCGTGTCTGATCTGCTGGCTCTGGGAGCTGGAGCCACCGAGCCCAGCGTGAGCTCGGGGTCAGCCCGGAGCCCATTTGCATCCCTCTCGCATGAACGGGCCTGCCCTGGGCTCGCTCCCCAGGGACTGGCACCAGCAGCAGTGCAAAGCACACTGCTCAGGAAGCCTGGAACTGGAAATGAGTGCTATTTCCAACTTACCATGCTCTGGGTGCTGAGAAAAACATTCAGAAGCGCTGTGGTTTTGTACAGGGTGGGGCTGGGGGGACAGAACCCTTGGTGACTTTGGTGTTGCTCCAACAGTGGCATAACACAGGTGTTTTCCAGCACTCCTGGGGACAAACTGGGCTTCAGTGACTCTGAATCTTGCAGGAAGGAGAGGTTGGAAATGACAAATGGTCACCTTTGAGTTGCGGGTTTATGTGCTGGGCAGCATAAGAGAGATTTGAAGTTCCAGACTTCTTAGCTCTTCAGCAGTTATGTGTAAGTCTGTATTAAGAAGAATCTCAGCTTCCAGTCCGTGGTGGTTTTTATGGTGCCATTGAACCTCGGGGTGTCTCTGTGCAGCTGCAGGTGGTAGGTACTGCATCCTACATGGCATTAAATGTGTGCACTGGTGACTGTACATAATCACTTCTGTAGTTCAAATGGAGCTCTCAGCCTAACTTTAAATAGCACTTTGGAATGGCTTCTTTTTCCTATTGCTCACTAGTTCCACCTTGATTGCTCTGCTTCAACTCATTACTCAGCTCTGTCACTGTGTTTCACTCTGGGATATGGTTTATACAAAAGAAGCTTTAATGTAAACTCAATTTGTGTTGCATTGCTAAAACTGTAATGACATTTTGCTTGGCAGCAGTATAGACTCTGTGGTTTGCCCTTCCCCAGTGCACTGTGTTCCAAATAAACTAAAGGCCGTGGTAGGTGTAGCATAAAAAATCCCTGAGTAAATATTGGAACAAATGCTTTTGTAGTGGTTCCTAAGCCCTGGCTGCACTCGTGATTCAAGGCCACTGCGGTGTCACCAGTGCTTAGCTGAAAAGGAGCTAAATTTGGGAAGGACAGGCAAAAGCACAGGTCAGAGCTCCAGACTGTCTTCTGTAGTTGCTGGGATTCAATTCGGAGACGCATCAGGTTTTGAGATGCATCCCAGAAGTGCTGCTGAAGCCACTGGGTAGCTGGATACACCCAGAAAGTCACCGGGGATGACGGGGAGTGGCTGTGGGTGGCTCCCTGGACTCTGAGATGAGCTCTGAGTGCTCCACTGCATCACCAGCCTGAGGCGGCCATGGGCCATTGGGGATCCTGGAGAGGCAGGAGCATCGTCCTGCTCCTGTGAGGAGCTCTGAGACCCCACAGTGTCTGGAGCACTGCTTTGGTTCTGCTGAGGAACATCTGGCACCATCCCCTTTGCTGTTCACCCCAGGCTGCTCAAATGGGATGATCCTCATGTAGTTTGGGGGGGTGTGGGGTGTTCATAAACCCCAAATTCAGAGCACCTGCCAACACTGCTGAGGTGCTGGCACCTGAAAATTTGGGCTCACAGGGAAATTGCAGCTGCTCTGACTTTTGCTCTTGCCCTTGGCATTCAAGAATCTGAAGTGGATTTGGTAACAAGCTGTCCCTAGTACCAAAAGTAGGAATAAAAGCTCTAATTTTGTCCCTGGTTTTGTCCTGCAGAATTATGGAGGTTTTCACACGTGAATTGAACTGGGATTTTGACCCAACACTGTGCTTGTACTTGGAAAAGCATGAAATGAACAGGATAAGAGGCTGCAGAGGGGACTGGGGTATTATACTGGTGCAGTCACATGGCCTGCAATGAGCTCCTCGATGGAGCAGGGAAAGCTTCATCTCTTAATGGACTGCACAGAATATAGAGAATAATTCCCCTAATAAATCTCTTTCAGTCTCTAATATCTAGGGAAATATATTATCCTGTTGTCCAAAAGCCTTGAGAGATCAGTCTTTTCTGAACAAGAATAGACATTTCATGGTAGCTCTGCTGTGATAGGATCAGGGATTGTACTGCTGTGCCACTGGAAAAGAGATGGAATAACAACTGGCTGCAGTGCTGCTGTTCCCAGTGTGGAATCCCATTTTCCACCCAGGACCAAGACAGACTGTGCACCAGCACGTGCAGGGAGCATCCTCTGGGGAGTGGGGATGCTGCAGGGATTGCACCACTGGGAAGCAGCAGCAGAGACACAGCACAGAGGCTGTGGCAGTGGGGACCAGTTTTGGAGGGCCTTTGGGCACTGGCCTTGGCCGCTCTTGCCCTCAGCAGCGGCTGTGATTTCTGAGTGTGGGGAGCTGCTTGGGCACGGGCTGCTCCCAGGTGAAGCTGTTTTTCCTTCACATCTCTGAGCTCACCCTGTGCTGCCCCTGCCCCACCTTGCTGGCACTGTGTGTGCTGGTGTCCCGTGCAGGGCTGTCCCCAGGGATGCTGCTGTGACCTGGGCAGAGACAGGGGGGCAGAGCAATTGCTGCAAGCCAGCAAGGAAGGGGCTGCTGCAAGCTGCAGCTGCACTGGGATGCCCAGGAAGCACCTCCAAGAGGGATGGGTCCCTGTGGAATGAGTCCCCGTCTCTTTCCACTCCTCCTCGTGCAATGACTTCACCTAAAAGCAGGAATAGCTCCAGTGCTTTGTATCAGGGGTGCTCCTTAGCTCTGGACACGTTTCCAAATTTTGAGGTGGGTTTAGCTGAGCCTTGCTGCAGTTGTCTCCCGGGCACCTGAATGGGCTGCAGGCAGGAGAAATCCCCCAGCAAGCAGAGAGACAGAGTGAGATGGAAGTGTTTGGAGCCTTCTCCGTGGCAGCGATGCTGTGGGTGCCATGCTGTGTGCTCCAGAACGGCACGAGCAGTGCTGGGCCATTGCCTTTGCCTTGGCACTCCCAGGTGCTGAGCTGTGGGTGCCACTGCTGGCCTCCAGCACCTCTGCAGATGGCCTAGGACAGCCCTGGGCTCAGCACTGGCACCTTCCAGCCCACAGCAGCCCCATGGAATGGCTGAGACACTGAAGCAGAGCTCTGTGAGCAGGGCTTTGTCGACACCCTGTGATGTCAGGTGTTTGCCTGGCCCTTGCTCTGTGATCCCCTGCTGGAATGCAGCACAGTGCAATGCTGCCCTGGCAGTGCAGGGTAAGAAAGCTGTTTCTGGACTCTCCTGCCATCCCTGGCAGCTCAGTGATTTGTGTAGGTGAGACATTGCTGCCTAGAAATGAGGAGGGAGAGCTGTTCCCCACCACAGCCTCTGTCCCTGCTCATGGTCTTGTGTGATTTCCCCTCATTAATCATGGACTTGGGACTCCACACATTCACTCCTCTGTGACTTCCCTGGGGCCAGTGACTGCGGGAGGGGAAATGCCTCAAGCCCTGTTCACGGTGGCTGAGGGTGAGGGATGAGGGGGGACACAGCGAAGGGAGATGTCCCAGGTGGAACTGAGCAATAATCCTGCACAAATGTGGAGCTCTTGCTTGGGCAGTACCATCCCGGGAGTGAAGGAAGAACCTGGTACTTTCAAAACATCATGTGCTGAAACAAAAATGGCCAATTCCCCTGGCTCAGTTGACTGTGCAGATTAGGACAGTGTTCGTCCCACCTTTACAATGTTTTGCAGTGACAAAGTTCTTGTAGAAGTGAATTTTGTCCCTCTTTTGCCAGGAGTTGGGACTTGGACAAGAAGAACCTGTGGTTGGATCCTCTGGTATGCAGGATTTATTTCCACACATTCTTTATTTGAGCCATCTCTTTCTTTTCTAAGATATCTCACATTTTATTTTTAATACTGGACAAATACCAAATATTCCTCAAGAGAGATCTGTGATTGCAGCTCAGTTCTGACAGTTGAGAATAGTCCAACCGACGTACTTGCCTCATCTGAAATGCTGCTATTTTGAGCTGTGCTTTTGTTTTTAGCCATCAGTGATAAGTTTGCATTTCCTGCGGATGATATTTTGGGTTGATGCGAGTTGTTAAGGCCCCACTGTGTAAAATGGTTTTCTTCCTGTGTGACTTTGGGCTTGTCTTTTCTGGTTTGATACCCTCATCCAAAGCAGAAGCAGAATTAAATCCCCACATCCCAGCTGGTTATCACTAAATAATTTGTTTTACATCTTGCTGAAGCATTTTATAAGTGATGCTGCAGGAAGGCTTGTTTCCTGATTTGTTTTGGTTTTTTTTTTCTTTTCCTTTATTTTGGACTTAAGATAAAGGCAAACTGAACTTTGCAGGCACTTCTTTGGAAATCAGACATTTTCCAGCTATTATTTTGCAAACTATTAGAGCGGCAGATCATGAGGTGGGAACCCAGTTATGCAAACAAAGCCACGTCACTCTTTGCCAAAAATAGCTTCAGTACATGTGCAGTAAGGTGGAAACGAAGGCCTTTGGTGTACACAGAGCAAACAGGGAGAAAGGCAAGAGGGGAAGCTGCAGCTTTTTGTTTAGAGCCTCTCATATTTAGAGCAAAGTGTGCTTTCCAGAGACAAGCAGAGTGTTGCTGCTTGTAATTTCAGTGGGATAGGAGTTATTCCCTTCCTTACAGATAAAGGGGACTGAGGGTTTGAGAGATGGCACTTGGGTCCCAGAGGTGTTTGTAATTCTAACATCCTGGTCCCACACAGAGCAGGGGATATATGAAGATACTGAATATACTGAAGAAAAGTTAAAAATGTTCCCTTTCCTTCCTCTGCTCAGCCCATCTCCAGCACGGGGAAAACCTGGTCCGCGCTGTGTTCCCCTGGGATTCTGAGACAGCTCTGAGGGCTGGCTTCACATCTCATGCAGAGATGGTGCCTGGGCTTAAGTCTTCATCTCCTTTCATTTCAGCCTCATCCAGCACTGCAGTGTCCTAAATAATTTCGAGATCACCCCAGCGGCTGTTTGCTGTGTACTCAGGGACTTTGCTGCCTGGGAGTGTTCTGGGTGTTTGCAGCAGGGCTGGGGTCTGGCTTCCTTTAAAGCGCTGCAAGTTACTCTCCACCAGGCTTAAAATAATCCTGTTTCTTCCTTCTGTACCGTCAGCACCCCAAGCTCCCTTTGCAGTGATGTGGTTAATTGCAGTTTGTTATCGAGCTGTTAGGAGATTGTTTTGGGCCAAGAGAGGAGATAAATCAGGAGCTTGGCTATGGAAAATGCAGCTGTAGGTGTGCAGATGTAGCTTCCATTGGATTAAAGCCTCCTTTTTATAAAGACTTGCAATTTCTTATCTCACAATACTTTTCTGGGATGAGGCGGAAGGGGGCTGTAAAGTTGAGCAGAGGCTTAATGCCTTCTGTAATGGGCAGAGTGATTCCCAGGCTCATTCCCTATTCCTCACAGACAGTTTTTGTCTCAATTAGAAATCGTGTTCAAATTATCTCTGTATTCATCCAGATTGCAAGTGCCTATCAGAACATCTTAATGGTTTCAGATGGGAGTTCTCTCTTCCTGCTCTTCCTCTTTCCAAAGGTGTATATAAAGCTTTACTCCTGCCAGAATTCCCAAGCATGGAATTTTATTGCTCAGGTCCCCCCTCCAAGTTTTGTTACAGGTTTCAAGGTTTGCCTGGAGTGTTTTCCTTGCAGGATTCCTGTGCATGTTGCTGCTTAGGTTGTGCCAGTGGAATGTTGCTGTATTCCAAAACAGCTGAACATCAGCATGCACAGCTACACGGAGAGGGGAGATTAGTGCTGATTTATTGGCCTGTCAATTAAAGAGGAGCACAAGGATTCTCACTGCATGGCTGAGATGAATGTTGTGGTGGCAGCAAAAGATCAGCTTTCTTAAACCTAACTGCTGGTTCCTATACATTTATGTTTAATTAAAGTGTTCCTACGTCCTGCACTCCTCAACATTAATTCGGAGATGTATTTTGAACCAGTGCCAGGGGAATACATTGTTATGGCATCCTCTTTCCACATCTATTAGCAGGAAGGGGATAATTGAGGAAATCTCACACAGATTTAATTGAGGACTGAGGGCAGGAGCGGGGAGGGGGAGCAGCACAAGGCAGAAGTAGGTCAGAAGTTGGTAACTCTGGCTTGGCATAAAGCACTGAGGAGAGCTGCTGAGGACTGGGGCTGACCAGGGAATGCTGGGGGTGCCAGAGAAACTTTTAATGTCCTACAGGTCTGGGCACCTCTGCCGGGTTCCAGGGCGGGGGGGCTGATCCCTCAGGGAATTGTACGGGATGGGTCAGGATTGGGGGCTGAGAGCCTCAGCCTGGGCTGGGGGCAGGAGTTGGCAGTTTTAAGCTCTGAGCTGGAAGGGGGATGTTCTGCTCCGGTTTGCAGCTGCCTGTGCTGAGGTGGGGAGCAGGGTCCTGGCAGGGAGCAGCCCAGGGGAGCAGGGTCCTGGCTGGGAGGAGCACCCTTGAGGGGATGGGGAAGCTTGGCATGGGAAGCGGCAGCGAAAGCAGCAGAGGGGGAAGCAGTGCAGCACTGCAGACTGGCAGACTCTTCAGCAGCTCCGTTTTGGTGTTTGCCAGCCCACCCTGCACCGTGCTGGCTGTGGGCAGGGCTGGGTTAGAGCCTCCACAAAGAGCAGGTAATCACAGCAAATGGGGCTATTTTTAAATGTAATTTTGCTGAGTCAGTGTGCAATGCAGGAAAACTCCCAGCTTTTGTTGCACGTGGGCATTCCCATCCCTAGCAGGGGCAGCACAGCACGGCCTCATCGCAGGCTTTCTAATTGGAGTTTTGGGTACAGGATGTTTTGTGTGCTTTGTGCTAGTGGGGTTGTGGTGCTCAGGGTAGTCGTGTCCCTTGGGAGTTTTTTGTGACTTGAGAGAAGCCCAGCACTGCAGGGGAGGTGAACTCTGGCCCTGCTGGCTGGGATCACCGTGCCCAGGGATGCTCCAGGAGCAGGAAGAGGCTGCTGCAGGATGCTTTGGGAGCAGAGGACAGCCAGCAGCAGGACTGGCCTTGGGGAGAGGCAGCTGAGAAGGGGATTTTATCAATCTGTCCCCGCGTGCAGAGAGGGCTCAGAGCAGGGCCCAGCAATGGCACCAGAGGAGCGGGCAGGGACTGATCCCAGCAAGTTCCACCCGGACACTGGGAAGGAATTGTTTCCTGTGCAGGTGCTAGGGCCCTGATTGCCCAGAGTATTTCCCTCCCTGTGCTCTGGGATGGCCCTGCTGGAGCAGAGAGTGGGAGCAGGTGCCCTCTCTGGTCCCTTCCAGTCTGACCCACTTGGGGTCCCATGAACCAGGTGCACTTTGCCCTTGTCCCTATAACTGGAACTGGGCTCATTCCATGTCTGGTACCTTTTGCAGGCCTGGCCCTGTGGTTTTGCTCCAGGCTGGAAGCACAGTGGCCCACAGAGAGGTTTCCACGCTGTGTGTTGGGTTGGGCAATGCTTGTGGCACCAGTTGGGGCTGGGTCTGTTGTTTTGAGCTTGTGCAAAAAGCAAGAAGCAGCATTTGCCCTCAAGAGCCCACACTGCAAACACAAGCACTTCCTAACAGACAGAATATGAGGGAAAAAAAAGCTTTAATTACAAATCTTGCTGTTGAATATTTTTACTGGCTTTTCTGAAAGCCTCTTCCATCAGCATTGCCAACCTGAAGCATCAACAAATACAGTTCTGGCTTAGAAATTGGTGTAATTAGGAAATGCAAACACACAGAAAAGGGTGGGAGCTATTTGCCTCTGTTTTTTGAGCCTTGAGGGAGGCTCTTCTCAAGCTTTTACATCCAGTCACACAGAGAAGAAATATTTTCAGCTTGTACTGAGGTAAAAAAAAGAAAAAGAAAAATTATTCTCAGAGTAGCAGCAGGTCAGAGGCTGTTTCTTAGGTGTACCATGGGGTAAACCCTTTGTGCTGCTCAGGGCTGTGGCTGTCATGCTTCCCTGCCAAGGTTTTGGGTTTGTTCCCTCATTCCTGCTTTCTAGGATTCTCCCCCACTGCAGGGTGCTGCTGGGATGGGTAACCTGGGCATTTTCTCTGGGATGAGTTTTCCTCTCCAGCTACCAGTTGTAAAACTCACTGGGGCTGGAGATGCGCCGGCTTGTGCTGGAACAGAATGTACAAAATATCCACTCCTCAAGGACTTGGCTTTGTGTACTCCAGTGGCTGATGTCAGAGGATGGAAAAGGTCTCTTGTTTTCTCCGGAAATCTTTATTCTTAATGTGCATTCGAGACAGAGAAGCAAAAAAGTGTGTTCTTCTAAACCTAAGTTAAGAAGCTTGTTCAATTTTTAAACAGTTACATAAAGCCATCAAAGTCTGGCAGGAGAGAGATGCAAGTTGGTGCAAAAGAAAATGGGAAAAAGAAGCTGAAATGGAGTGTTAAACTAATTCCCCCAGGCTTATACCTAAAAGAGCCTTAACTCATTGATGAACCTACTTCTGTGCTTTCATTTATTTTTTCCTTCCTTTCTCATTTTTTTCCTCTTTCTTGCCAACTGTGGTCTTCATGTTGCTGAACCCTGGCTAAGCGTGAATGCTTCTTGGGCCAACACTCTGCTGCTTTACCTGGCCAGTTCTGGGTCCAGATGAGCATTTCTGTGCTACTCCTGGAGAGACAAACCTGTGGACATGAACGATGGGAATGGGGCCTGGCTGAAGCACAGGAAGGGATCCTGGGCTCCTGAGTGGTTTAGCTGCTCAGCAGCCAGCTCTGGGTGCCATTCCCTGGTCTGGCCACTGCCAGCTTTGGGTGCCATTCTCGGGTCTTGCCACTGCCAGCTCTGGGTGCCATTCTCTGGTCTGGCCACTGCCAGCTCTGGGTGCCATTCCCGTGTCTGGCCACTGCCAGCTCTGGGTGCCATTCCCGTGTCTGGCCACTGCCAGCTCTGGGTGCCATTCCCGTGTCTGGCCACTGCCAGCTCTGGGTGCCCTTCCCGTGTCTGGCCACTGCCAGCTCTGGGTGCCCTGCCCTGGTTTTGCTCCTGACAGCTCTGGGTGCCATTCCCTGGTGTTGCTCCTGCCAGCTCTGGGTGCCATTCCCTGGTGTTGCTGCTGCCAGCTCTGGGTGCCATTCCCTGGTTTTGCTCCTGCCAGCTCTAGGTGCCATTCCCTGGTGTTGCTCCTGCCAGCTCTGGGTGCCATTCCCTGGTGTTGCTGCTGCTCAGTGAACATTTGGGACAGTGAGCACTGAGACTCAAGCCCTGGTGGGGAGCAAGTGCTACTTTGGCCCATGGCTCAAAGCCAGCTGAACCTTCCCAAAAACATTTGCCAGTTCTTGATGGAGGCTTTTCCTCAGTGAAAGGGGAATTTGGAGGGTCAGCATAGTGAGCTCGATGCAGGGATCACTCTGAACACTGCTGAGGAGGAGTTTGGGGCCTGTTCTTGGGCCCTGTAGACCATCCCTCCTTCCCTTGGGAAGGGTCAAATTCTCCCTTCCCAAGGGAAGGAGGGATGGTCTACAGGGACAGCATTACAGTCACACTGTGGGATCCTTCAATCAAATCTGCCTGGGAGAGAGCACAAGAAACAGCAATCGTACAAAGTTTTGATGCTGTTCCTGCCCTCGCTGCATGCACCTGGAGCTGAATCCCTCTGGCTCCGTGCTGGCCATGGCCCTGCAGCGGGCACTCCGAGGGGCTTGGGCACAGCAGCCTCCGCTGGCGCTGGGGAGGTGCTGGAGGAGCTCAGCTCATGCCTTGGCTGGGCTGCTGGCTGCCACGCGATGGCCAGAAGAATTCCTTAGGAGAGTCAGGAATTCACCTGCTGCCTGTGAGGCTTCTGAAGCACAGCCAGGGCATCAGACACAGGTCTGACCTCACATCAGGTATTCTTAGCCACCGATTTGGCTCGAGCACTGAGGTTCCTCTCTGACTCAGAGGATGGAAGGGTTCTTTGCCTGCATTCTCTGGATGCCATTTCTTCCTCTTTAAAGTTTACTGAGCTTCAGTTTTGTTGTTGGTTCTGATGGTGTTTGTCACTGCCTTTACCAGAGCAGGAGTGGACTTTGAGCCACTCCCAAGCATTCCTTGACCATTTTCTCTCAGGTACTTCCATAGAATGCCAGAATGGTATGGGCTGGAAGAGACCTTAAAGATTGCAGTGCTGCCATGGGCAGGGACACCTTCCACTATCCCAGGTGGCTCCAAGCCCTGTCCAACCTGGCCTTGGACACTTCAGGGATCCAGGGGCAGCCCCAGCTTCTGTAGGAGCTCTATCCCAGCAGCTCACCACCTTCACAGGGAACAATTCCTTACTCTTCATTAGACAGCAAATATTCACGAAAGGCTATAGGATCACACCTCTCTGGATAATGCATAGCAACGCTGCAGGTCTTTGAGTAATATTAATCTATTTATATCTACTACCTTGATCCTAGAAATCCATTATAGCTGGTCCTGTCTAGACATGATCAAGGACATACTTTCAACTGCCATTATTTTTCGATAGCATTAATATTCAAGCAGGCCTTTGTCTTAAAAAATGTATTCTGAAAGCTGCAGTTATTGAGGAAATTCATGGAGAATAAAAAGAAGTCCTGTGACAGAGAGGATGTCACCTCACAGAAGTATCCACAGAGGGTGGCTAGCACAGCTGCTCTCACAGAGCTTTTCACCCCAGTGACTCTGAGCCATCATTCCTGTGAGGCTCAAGAGGCAAATGAAACTCAGAAAAGCCTGATGATTTCCTCCAGGTCATGGAGGAAATGAATTGGAGGAAATGAATTACCTGCTCTCCACTCCTGCCCTCTCTGTAGGTTATGAGCCTTTTTATTCAGGCATTGGCATTTCTGAGGTCGCATTCAATCTGGAGAACCTGGCTTTGGTTAACCCCAGCCACTCACCTCCCTCACACCTGCTGAGAAGGAGATGTTCAGCTGAAAATAGCTCCCACAGTGTAATTGTGCCAATGAATCTTCAGGGAGTCACGGTTTACTGGTGCTTGGTTGGAACTGGGAGCCCTGGTTTGCCCCTCTTGGGAGAGGGGAGCAGAGGTGGGAGCCAGGAATCTCTGAGAGAATCTTCTGGCATAAAGAAGCTTTTGTCAAGAATGGATGCATCTCCTTTCTCGTGCACAACAAGGCTTTGTTCTCTGAGAAGGATTCCAGGAGAAAAAAAAGCTTAAAATTCAGGGTTTGCATAAGTCTGCCCTTTAAAAAATGAGCAATGTTGGAGACTCCAAGTGCTCTCTGTAAATTGCAGTGTTTCCTTCCTGTGTTTGAGCAGTGCCTGCACCTCACTCTTGTCCTTAAGCTGCAGGACAAGAGTGTTTACTTTAGGGTCCCTGACTCTGTGGCTCCAGCCTGAAGGTCTGACCAAAAAAAGATCTGTTTCCAGCAGATTCAGAGCATGAAAGCTTCTGTGTTTTCTGTGCTTCTGAAGAGCCACCCCTGTGTCTGCATGGCAGCATCCCAAAGGCACTGCCTGGGGTGGGAGGACTGTGCTGAAGGTCTCAGTGATGAAAAACAAGCTGTGTGAATTTTTTTCTTTTGTCTTCTTGTCACAGGGTGGGAAAATTTCCCTCTTCTCATGGCCAGGTCACTGTGTTATGTTAGAGCTGCTGCCACCTTGCATTGCTGGGCTGGCTGCAGCTCAGGGATAAATAAAGTGCTTTTCACAGTTCTGGGGGATTCTTTGGCATGCCAGTATAGAAACACAAGTAATTGTCATTAGAAAAACTCAAAATATTTCTGCTCACACAGCCTCAGGTAAAGGACTGATAATGAAGATGGGTCACAAGGGAGCAAATTTTGGCATAATTAAATCCACTGGTGTTTGCTGACACATAAACCAGAAACATTTTGTCTACTCAATGTGGGTGTAGTCACTACTCAGTCAAAAATCATGGAATCCTGCTGGGTCTGCCACACGGACTCTCCTGCTTTCACATGCCACAGGTCTCCTTCATGCTGCTCCTGGAATCTCCATTTGTCTCCTCCTTTCTGTTTTCTTGCTGTTAAGAGGAAAAGAGGAAGTATGGGGGAAGCAATTTTGTGGCCCCAGTAATTGTTGAAGCATCAGCAATCATAAAGAAGAAGAGAGTCTAAATAAAATATCTTTCCTCTCTTTCCTACCAGGGCTCAGCTTATCCACTTCGTCTCCTGAACTTCCAAGTATCCATCAGTTAAGAGGATGGAGATTTGCATAATTAGTGCTTTTGAGGTACCTTCTGAAATGCAGGAGAAGAACTCTTAGGTGTCTCAGCTTTTATCTAATGAGGTGCTGACAAAGAGGTATCCATGGAGACATCCATTATGAGACACTGTTCTGAAATTGGTTCTTTCCAATGCCTCTTAAATTGCCAAAGGGTTTTCTTGAGCATAATTTATACTATTGCTTCGCTCTGTTTGTAAAAAGAAACAAACATGGTTATGCCTGACTATGATGAGAACCATAGTTTTAAAAATCAGGCTTGCAAGCTCTTATTAAGAAACAGGGATAGGAGTGGTTTGGAAGGAGAGGTTTTTAAGGTATCCTACAGTCTATTGATCATGGAGATCTGTAAAGGGCCACGCCAGGAAGTCTGCAAAGGAACTTCTGAGGTGCTGAGCATCCCCTGCAGCCTCGTGGAGCTGCGGGGGCCCAAATCCCACCCCTCCAAATGGGCCCATCAACACTGGTCATGGAAATGTTCTCCTGTGAGGAGGACACCCAAACATCCTTCAGGGACTTCTTGGCCTGTTCCAAGGGGCTGGGGTGGCTTCAGTCACTGGCTCCTGGGGTGTGCCAGCCTGGGGGAATGATGGAATTGTTCTCATGGGGAAATAATCCTCTCTTTGTGCAGGCTTGGCAAAGGGGGGAGGCAGGTGATCTCATCAGTGTTGCAGTGCTGGATTTTCTTGAATTTCTTCTCTTTGCTCCCCTCTCTGCCATTGCTCCAGTCACAGCACTTTGCACTTCCACAGCTCCTTCCAGGCCTGGAAAAGACACTTGAGAAATCTGTGTGCTGTGGTTTTCCTACTGCAAGCCTGGAATTCCAACCTTCCTCTGTCAGCGACATCATTCCAGGCTTTCCCAGTGTGGTGGTTTGGGATCCTGACACTGCACAGGATTCATGTAGCTCTCTTATCTGTTGTTACAGCAATATGCTGTTAAAAAAAAACAAAACAAAACAAAACAAAACAAAAAAAAAAAACCCAAAAACAAAACCAAAAACCCCTCTAACTCCACCCTTTCTCCTTGCCTTTCCTGTTTTCTTGGAGGGTGAAAATAGCACTTTACAGAATCCGACATATCTGACTTGGTTATTTATAGCTTGAAGCTGTTGGGGTTTATTTGTGAGTTCAGCTAATGGGTTATTCTTTGTTGGAGCTGTGAAAAGGATTGGAAAAATCTACAAAATATTAGAAAACAGACTGAAGTGCTGATTAAAGTGTGTGCACACCCCTTCTCTGATCCCTGATTCTGTATCCACATGAATACCTGGAGTCTTGTGTTCATTAAAGAATAAATCTCAGTCTCTAAAGCAGGAGGATTCTCCCAAGGGGAAATCTGGCCCGTGGTTTAGGCAGCATTAACTGCTGTGTGCAGCTTACACTGTGCTGCTTGGTTATGTAAGGAATCTAATTGTAAGCACACCCTGGGAAGGCTTTCACAGGAATTTGGGGGCTGGAATTATGCTCCTGGCAGCCTGGGCAGGGCAGGGCAGCCCCATCACCTCTGCATGGCTGCTGCAGATGCACATTCCACCAAATCCAGCGGGGTGAGTGGTGAAATGGTCCTGCAGGAGTCTGAAGAAGGTGGGATGGGTTGTTCAGCATGGAGTTGCAGCATCTCAGTACTTGCACAGAAGGAAGATGAGCTCCTCAAGGACACCTGGATAGGGGCATTCTCCACCCAGGGATTCAGGGCACTCCCAGATAACTGAGCTGAGCACTGGGAGGTAACTGACCTGAGGGTCAGGAGATAATGGACTTGACAATTAGGGTGTCTCAAAGAGAGGTTCCAGCCTAAAACTTCATCCTTCTCTGTCACCTCCCTCTCTGCCCTGAAGTTGAGGTCTGCTGGGCAGCCCTCAAGCCCTGGAAATTTGCCAATCTCCAGGAACTGGTGCCTCAGGTGAATCATTTCAGGCTGTGGTTCATGAGCTGTGCTCCCTGTGCTGCCTTGGAGGGATGTCTAAACAATAACCAAAAGAAGTGAGTCTAAATAATGGGCAGCTTAAATTCATCTTGGAGTGATCTATTGCCCTGTTCTTCTCTCTGTGGAAATTTGTTAGGGCTCTACAAGCCAATTTGGCTGGATAGCACGAGGTGAGGCACCTGGAATTGAGCTGCCTGCTCAGGCATGGCCATTGTGGAGCAGTCCAGCAGCTGGAAAGATCTGGAGAAAATGAAACCAACAGCTGCATGTCTCTGGCAATGGGAGCTGTGGGGAGAGTGGCAGCAGGACCAGGAAAGAGCTCCAGCACCTTTTCTGTATAAAGTGACTGCAAGGGTTGTTCAGAGAGTGTCTGGTGGTGAAATTAGTACCCAAAGATCAAGTTATTTATTTATTTTGGTGATCATATCAAAGGAGTGGGAAGTGTAGCCAGGGGAAAAAGGTATTTGGCTGTTGAGGAAAACCAAAAAAGATCTGAGAATCTCGGGCCATTTGAAATAGCTGGGCTTCTCTTTTCTGAGAGTCTCCTTTCAGCACAGACTGGAGGTATCCGTTTCTGTTATCTGAGCTATTGGAATATTCAAGTTGCTGTGGATAACGCAGACTTAAGTGGAAAAACAGAACTGTGAAAACAGCCACTTCTGCCAGTAGATTTCAGCCTGGCATCAGTCTCAGGCTGACACTTGGGATACTGAGCAGGGCTGCATGGGGAGGGAGGAGGGCTGCTGGAGCCGGGTTTGTGCTGAGCAGGAATTCTGGAAGCTCGGAGGAGCTGCAGCATCCCAGATCTTTAAATACAGTCTGACAAAATTCTCAGTGGGGAGCTCCCCCTACGCCAAAGCAGAGCCTGTGTCACCTCTGTTGTGCTCCTTCCCTCTCCATCCCTGCGGATGCTGTGGCTTTGAGCGCTTTGATGTGCAGATCCAGTGACGCATGTTTCAGTCCCTAATCACAGCCCGGGTGGTTTTGGAATAGGGTGAATATTCAGGGCTCCAGATTGTACTCACTGCGGCAAAGGCAGGAGGGGGGAGGGCAAGGGGGGCACTGACATGGGTGGGAGAGTTTGGGTGAGGGGGAGCAGCAAAATGTCACTGGAGACCCCTCTGGGGTGGTCTCTTGCCACTCTGCAGTTGTCTGGTTGCAGGAATACTCTCCAGAGTTGAGAAAAAAGACATTTCCTGGTGGTTTCCCCATCCCTGCAGTGCTGCCGGCCTGAAGCATTCACGAGTCCTGAGTCAGCCCTCACCACCTACCCCCAAATTATAACGCTGAGGGGGAAAATTGCACTTTGTTTCGAGTAGAAATAAAAGGAATGTGTTAGTTTGGGGTTCTTTCTCCAGAGTAGCCTTTGGGCTGGAGCTGTTGTGTTGGGTTTGGCTCGTGGGCCTTAGTCCTGTGCTTCCCTACCTCGGGTTTTGTTTCCATCACGTTCTTGCAGACTGGTGGCACTTGAGAGACAGCAATTAAAAATTAGCTTGGGAAACTTGGGAAATACAGGAGTTTTAGGAGATCTATGACTTGAGCCAGGCTTCAAAACCTGTCCTACCGTGAGGCACACAGGCAGAGAGTTGGTACGGGCAGAACTCTGCTGGGAACACCTTGTGCCCATAAAGGACTTGAATAACCAGACTGAGATTCCGATTGCGAGGCTGAGAATTACTAAAGATCTCTGGGTTTGCTTGAGGCCCTTGATATCTTTCATGGATTAGTCAGACAAAAGTGTTGGGACTAGATGTACTACAAAGGCAAAGTGGTGTGTTCATCCCAGGAGTGAACCCTCTTCGAGACTAGGCCTTCAGCTCTAGTCTGCAGCCACTATTATTTTTTGATCCTCAGGAGTGTGGCAGAAGTGCTGGTTTGGCTTTGGGCTGTGGAACACCTTGCAGGGGAAAGAGAGTTCCCCATTTCCTTGCAAATCTGTCCATAAAGACAGGGGATTCCAGATTTTTTAACCCTCAGTGCTGCTTGTTACTTGAGCTCACAGTTTCCACAGGGCTGACATGGCAGGGACTGAGCAGACTCTTGTTGCCTACATCCCAGAGTGGGGCTTCACTCCCCCAGCCTCCAGTGGCACAGGCAGAGGGATTTTCCCTCACTGCTCAGTGCTCTTCTGCACCACCAGCTGATAAATGATCTGTCTCTCACCAGCTCAGCAGCACGGAGCGGGGTTTGTGTCCCACTTGTGACTACTGTTATTTTAGAACCTCTTCTCTCTCTCTGGTGGCTTCTGATTTGGCAGTGAAGCTAATAGCATTTCAGGTAATTTAAAGACTGTATGAGAGTGTATGCCTGGTGGGGATGTGCAGCAGGTAGTTTCCCACGCGAAGAAGGCTAAAGGCCTTTGTGAAGGCTGGAAATTTCCTCTGCTTTCAAAACAAGCTTCTAATCCAAAAATAGCAGCGAGCTGATAGCTTAGCTTCTCCTTATTTATTAGCAGCAGATGCTGCTGATAGATGCAGAGCTTTTTGGAGGAGTGATGTGTGCCAGGGCACCGAGGTACCTTGCTGATTGCTGATCCAAATCAGACACTCATCACAGGATCAGATCCACGCATCTCTTGTGGGATTCCCAGGCCTGCTCCCATGGCAGGGAGAATGCAGCAGTGACAAGCTGTTATTTGCTCTCAGCTGTCCAAATCAGCAAGGGAGAACACCCAAAGGAGCTCATTTCTTGTGTAGCAGTGATTAGCTCCTAGACCTGTGCAGGCAGATGTTCCCTGTCTGCATGGGAGGGTTATGCAGGAATTGGGGGAGGGGGTAGATTTTGAGTTTTGGGGTCCATCTGTGAAAATCCACATCCTCCCATTGCAGAATTGTGCAGTTTGCAGGAATACAAAAATGAGTGAAACCCGGCTTGTGTTCCTGAACAAAGCTACCTTTCCCCAACACTGCCTGTGTACCCTCTGCTGTTTCTGAGGCTGAGGTCAGGGCAGCATTCCCCAGCTGGTGTGCTTTACTCTCCATAAATTAGCACTGAAATATTGGAAGCTGTTGCTGTGCACGCTGGGGTTTTTGGGGGGATATCCACATTGTGCTGCGGGGTGTTGCCTTCCTTGGCTGCTTTTGGGGGAATGAGGGCACAGCACTGGGGTTTCACTTTGAGAAATCCAGAATGTGCTCTGGAGTGAGCACACCTTACTCACAGTGTGGTAGAACTTCCTCTCCTGGCTCCCTGACCATGGATATAGGGTATGGCCGTGGATATAGGATGGAGCATGGCCATGGATATAGGATAAAGCCATGGATATGGGATAGAGCCATGGATATAGGATAGAGATGGGCTCTGAAGACAAGGGGGCAGATCCTGCCTGGGTGCCAAGCCAAGAGCACACCTCCTATATAATGGAATCCCCAAATCTTCCTTGTACCCCAGTTGAATGCCCTTTGGTTACTGTTTTTGTCACTGTTGACATCATCCCTTTCCACGAACAGCAATTCCTCTCATGTGGTTCCTGGAAAACTTTTTTGTGTCTAGTGGTCTTTCATTTTCCATTTCCTCCAGCTCTCGTTTTTTTTTAGCTGATAAAACAAAGCACCCTCTTAATTTCCTGTAATTATAGTCATCCAAGCATGCACATTCAAGATGGGCTTAATAAGGCCACAATGTGTCAAGCCTTTCATGGAATCATTCAGGTTAGAAAAAGCCTCCAGGTTCATCAAGTCCAACTTTTGTTTCTGAGAAAGGGGGAAATAAAGTCCTTTAGTACTTCAGTACACTTTATGATTATTCCTATGTAATTTGCAAAGCATTAAAGCCAGACCTGGTGGTGGCCCAAAAAGGCAGAATGCAGTCATGAAAATGGAACCAAATTATGCACTTATGCAGTTCCCTACTGTTATCCAGCCTACTGTTATCCAGCTCCTTGAAAATGAAACATCCAGGAGGAATTTTAACTTGTGGTTTTTGATGCTCTAAGCTAGTTGTAGCAGGGCTTTTGCAAGGCAGGAGTTAAGCCACTTCATTTCCATTTGTTGTGGAGTTGGGTCTTTCCTTCTCCTGGTCAAGAGTGAGGCGATTTATAGTTTAAAAATTTTAAAAATGGGTACACAGAAAGTGTAGCAGTAATTTCATCCCAGGGATCCCACATTCAGGACTGTGTGATGGGACCAGAAATGAGGAAAATGGGTTGGCAGGAGCCAAACACTTCTGGTTGCCTGGTTGCCCAGGGATGACCCTGGAGCTCAGGATCCCACTGCAGCTGTGTGGGTTGCTGGGGTTTGGGTCAAACCCACCTTTATCTCTCTAGCAGAGAATCTGCAAATCCGCATTCAGTTCCCTGAAACTCCTGGGGATTCTGCAGTGAGGCCTTCCAGGGGAAGGCAGAGAGTTTCACCCCACTGCTCCCCGCCCGGGCCTGCAGCGATGTAGGGCCAGTAACGAGGTGAGTTAGGAAGAGGCACTCGAGCTGGCCAGAGGTTCTTCCTTCCTTACCTACAACAGCTATTTGGAGAAGGCCCAAACCCAGCAGCGTGATCAGCTTGGGCTGGTGGGCATCACTGCTGTCCCCTCTGCCAGTGGGTGTCACAGGGTTGACCCAAGGGCTCTGTCCAGGCCCTCCAGCAAGTGACAACTGATGGCTCTTGAAGCTAGCAACAGACAGGCTGGAGGAATAAAACCTGCAGCTGCACAGACAGGCTGTTTTATCACCTTTGTTCTCTTTTTAGCCACCTAACTATTCCTGGAAGAGCTAATATTAGCTCCCCATCTATTTCTTAGAAGCTGGGAAAACAAGAATCCTATTGAATGTCCTGGTTTCCAGGTGAACTGCTGGCTGCTCAGTGCAGTGGGCTCTGAAAACCCTCACAAGCTCTTGCATCACCAGCTCTTGGTGTGGGGAGCCATTGAAATCTGTGCTGGTGGAAGTGGCAGCGTGAGAGGGATTAAAATTGTTGAGCGCTGTGTTTAATCCTAGCAACAGACTGTTTGGGAGGCACTTGCCGTGCCGTCCCCAGCTGGGTCGAGATAGTCATGGAACACGCTTCCTTCGTTCTGCCGCACAGAAGCAGGTCCTGAGATGCTTTTAGTCAAGGCTTGGTGCTAAAAGTCAGAATTTTGGCAGGATATTTGTCCAGGATTTGCCAGCTTGTCTTGTCCTAACGCTCCCATGCCATTGTGTTTGGATGCTAAAGGGCTGATTAGAGACAGGGAAGCCAGAGTGGGGATGGATTGCGGAGGTTGGGGTTTATTCCCTGAGTGACATCCACGCTCTGATTCCAGGGAAGGGATGATCCTGCTCACTGCCACTCTGGGCTCTCTGTGGGACCTGGCAGGTGCACGTGCTCCTGCTGCATGTGCACGTCACAGTTAAAAAAAGCATTTTGTCAGCCAGACCCAGGTCAAAATGAACTCTGCTGTTCTCCTGTGATGCTGCTGGGGAGGGAGGGGACTGAGCAGTACTTGGCCTCTGCATCCCTCTGGCTCTTGGGGAAGTGGGAAGGACTCTCTGTGGAAGGGGGGATGTGTTGTGCTGGGGTTGAGGGAAGGAAAGGGAGGACTGATGTGAGACTTCCCTTTCCCAGAGCCGATGGGCTGTGACTGGGGCTGCCCTGGCTGCAGAGGGACTGCAGCAGCACAGCCTGGCCGTGTCTCTGCGCCTGGGCTGGCCCTGGGCTCCCTCAGGATGTGTCCCTGCTGGCAGCAGTGCAGGAATGCTCAGGGAGTGTTCAGGGAACACACACCTGCATGCAGAGAGCACCAAACCCAAGGCACCTGTGGGACAGACCTGTCCTTGCTGCCTGGAGAGGGGCTGGGCTTCTCCCAGGTGTGTGTGAGCTCGGGGGAAGGTGCTTCTCCTCATGAATGAGTCATGAGTGGCAGTCGGGAGCAGAGGTTTTAATTAAACCCTGATAGCTGGCACCTTGAAAAACACCATGTGTGGCTTCCCTTAGTGAACAGTTGGCATCGGGGCCACCTGAGGCACTGGGATCAATTCTCAAGGACTCTGGAAAACCAGCTAAATAATTAAAACTAATAATAATAATGAAAAAAACCCTCCTGAAAACTCCGATGTTTAAAAATTCAGTGTTTTGATGAAATATTAAATGCTAATTATTTCCTTGCACTTGTGCTGGCACCGCTTCTCTTGATGTTGGCAATTTAGCATCACATAGCAGTAACTGAAGTGTATTGTCAGCTTTTGTGTTACATTTACCACCCAGGCCCCAAACCCAACACTCCTAAAGCTTCTGTTTGATTTAAAGTGTTGGATACTTTGAAGTCTGCTTTAGTGGATTGGTCATACTGCTGTGAATACCAAAGCCAGCTGGCTAAATGGCTGTTGAAAAATGCCACCGTGCTTGCTGTGAGGAGCTGCCAGTCTAATTTCAGTAGTGAACACAGAGAGATGGGCTCAGTCGATACACCAGACACTAAATGAAACACAAAATGAGAGGGCAAAAGGATATTTGGCATTTTATGGCTTTCGTGTTTTATGTGTCATTTTAATTTCTACTCAGTGTGGTTGGATTAATTATTTGATATAAAAAAGAAAAGGTGTTGACCTTGGCTCAGGGTGGGCAGATGAGAGACATGACTGGCAAGGGAAAATGCTGCATATATTCCTTTGTTTACCTGCTCTCTTTCCTGTGCGAGGATGTATCAGTGCCTCGGCTTTTTGGAATGTGGAGGAGGCACAGGGTGTGGATGGAATCAGTAGAGTCATAAAATTACAGAACTGCTGAGTTTGGAAAGACCTCTAAGGTCACCCAGTCCAACCATCAGCCAGCACCACCACGCTCACCACTAGCCAACGTCCTCAAGTGTCATATTCGCTTGTTTTTGGAAGACTCCTGTTTTTTGAGACTGGAGAAACGCTTGCATTTGGAGGTATTGGTCCTGCTGTTTCATTGTCTCAAAGACATTCAGGCAGCTTTCATGGACAAAGAGCTCTTTTCCCTCCCACCCTCTCAGTTTATGAGTCTTTGTTCTGTTCTGGCATGCAGTTCCAGCTGGGATTTCCAAAGCAGGCAGGAGATGCACATGAATGCACATCTGGGAATAAGAGTGAGAGTCTTGTTGAAGGAGAAGGATGTGTTGCTTTGTTAGGATGTGTCTTGTTAAAGGCATCTCTCAGCTCTGAAAGAGCAGCTCCAGAAGACAGATCAGAGTGGGAGAGGCAGCAAGAGCCCAGGGATGCTTTGGGATTCCCAAAGCTTGGCTCCGAGTCTGGAAGTGGTACTGTGGGACGTGTTTTCAGCCTGGAAGTCAAACGTTGAAGGCTGACACTAAATGCTGAGCTCTTGGGGAGAGAGCAGAGGGTCTGGGTGAGGATTCACAGTCAGCTCATCCCACTCTTCACAGCACAACAGGAGAAGCAGCTCCCAGTTGGTGTCACTGGAATGGGCAGGGGGAGTGGGATGTGCTGGTCACCACATGGCCAAGGAAAAATGCTTCTAAAAGGGTAAAGAAACAGTGATTTATTCTTGGAAACCTAAGTGGGGGTGGCATAGGTGGGACAGATGGCAGCTCCTCTGTGATGGGGAGGGGTAGCGCCTCCTGCCCAGATGCCCCAGCACCAATATCTGTGCCCAGATGGGGGCTGGGGGTGCTTTGAGGGCACATCTCCTGTCCAGGAGCACTCCAGGCGCTGTGCTCGGTCCCCGAGGAGGGGTTTGCCCTCAGGAGGAGCAGAGTGGCTCCTGCTGTGGTTGGGCACGATGGCAGTGTCGGGGTGAGGAACGGACTGGCTGTGCTTCCCTTTCCATGGGGGTTGGTCTCTCCAAGCCCTGATTAATGAATAGTGCAGGGAGGCTGCTGCTGGTGGTGCTTATCCAGTACCTGGTTTGGAGTCTGGGGGGTGATTAAATTAGCATCTCTAGCCAACTCTAAATTCTCTAATAACTTTTAAAAGCACAGACAATTAGCAGACTCAGTGGGAGAAGAGCTTTCAGAGGGAAGCAATTTAATGTGCTGCCAGCCTGTGTTTCAGTGGACTGTATGAATATACCAGAGGTGCTTTCCCAGCAAGCTTCACATATACTGAGTTTTCAGGATTCAATAATCTTCCTGAACTCAAGAAAACACTAAATCTCCTTCAGTGAACAAATAAAGCAAGTGGGGGGGTGGGGGGGGAAACTGTAATTTTATCAAGGATAAATTGCCCTGTTGTTCCTACCAGTGTGCTCAGAGCAGCCCCAGTGACAGAGCTGATCCTCAGGGAGCTTTTGGTGGGTCAGAGCCACGAGCCTCTGGGACTGGCACTGCCAGGATTTGGGAGTCCTGCTGGATGCATTCCCTAGGGAATGTCCCTGCTGGCACCATTACCCATCCTGGATTGCTAAACCAAGAGCCACTGGGCGAGCAATGCCACATTTTGGGGGGTTTACAGTAAATCCAAATGTAAAACTCCTGCTGGAGGCAGTGGCACCACAGTGTCCAACAAGACATCTGCCCATTTTCTCCTCTTTATTCATCACTAGCACTGCAGGGACAGACCAGTGGGCACCCAGGCTTTTGCTGAGTTGTTTCCTTAAGGGCTGTTTCAACATTTTCCACTGTGGTTTTTGGTCAGAAAGCCAGATTTACAATGAATTTTTGTTTTCATTCTGCTATCTGCAAGTTTTTCCCTTCTTTTGAAGGGTGAAAGCTCAAATAGAAAAATTGGAAAGTTTTAAAGCTCTGAACTGTAAGCAAGTCTCCACACTTTGCTTTCAGGTGAAAATTTTCTTCAGAAAGCTTATTTAAAAACAAAAAAACAAAAAAACCAAAATAAACCCTCCACAACCAAAGGCAGCTTTAATATATCTGTGAGTGTTTTGTGCAAAAGCCACAATTTAGTGATCATCTCTGTGCTGGCTGGGGTACAATGGATGTTTGAGTGCTCTTTACTTTGGGGCTTAATCTATTGTAGGGTTTTCTGTGGGCTGCCATGAATAGCAGCCCTCAACAACCAGCTCTGTTTCAGTGAAAGAGAAAGGGGATATTGTAATTCCTGCAAATGAGTGGAAAAGAAATGATTGGAGCTCTTACAGGATTGAACATTAAAATTATTACAAAGAAGTGAATGCTTGAAGAGCACTAAAGCTCAGCCCCTCTGCCTGGGCTGGTTTGTGTGGGCGCAGAGTTAATGGGGGCAGAGAACTCCTGGGGTGTCCTGGGGTTGGCCCCATCAGGGGTGGGGGAGCAGAGCTGTTAATGATGGTAAAAATAACACTGAAATACAAGAAAAGTGAAGAGAGGGGGCAGAACAGAAAAAGAACAAACTCATTCTGGGGAGAGAGCTCATAATGAGCCATTTTTTAATTTTTTTTTTTAGCCATCAAGTCCAAAATGTTCTGGCGAGTTTATGTATCACCAGGAAATAGAGGCTGAGCATCAAGTAAGGAATGAAAGACTGTGGCTGTGAACGGAACAACAACTGGCAGGCCACAAGGGTTGAGCCTAAATATCAAATCCAGGCTTGCTGTTCTGAATGTGAGGTGTGCAGGGCCAGCTGGAAGTTCTGTATGGGTTTTCTGTGCCTTTATGACAAAAATTCCCACGTATTAGTGAGGGATTAGAGTAATTTAGAGGCACAGAGGAAGCCCCTCCCTCCTTCCTCTCCACGAATTGCATGGGATCAGTGTGTTCTTAATGCAGGAGACTCCATCAAATTCCCTTTCTGGCACAGCTGACACCTGAGCATTCCCATAAATTGGAGGTACCAGCGTCAAGGATTTCAGAACCCGAAGTTGTGCTCAGCCAGACACCAAGTGGGATATTAATATAAAAAACTGAGGTTATTAATAGAACCCAGCAGCCAACATATGGCTGTGTAGTGGAAGCAGAGTAAAGCATAAGCCACACATTCCTTTTTAAGAACATGCATTCACACCTTTCCCTTCACACAGGATATTTTTGGGATGCCTCCACAGTTAGTCTGCTCTCCCCAACAGGCTATTTTTATCTCCTCACAACGCTGCTTAGTTAAGAAAATGGTGTTTTAGCAACAATTCTGCACATTTCAAACCCACTCCCTTCCAAAATATCCCCACCCCAGCAGCTCCAGGTGGTAAACGGCAGTGGAGTGCTTGGATCAGCACCAGGCAGGGGAATTTTCTGGCTGCAGTTCCAGCCTCGGGCACAGCTCGGCTGAGCCCGGTTGTGCTTTTCATGGATTTCAAATGCCATGATAGGGCCCATCTGGCAGAGTACAAGCAGGCAAGGGCCACGCTCCCAGCATTCACCTCAGCACCTCTTCCATTCTGGCTTGGCTCTTTCACAGCTAAGACTTGAAGGAGTCTCAGGGATTGTCTTTAGCCACACGAGCTGCTTGTGTTTCCAGAAGCTTTATCTTGGGAGGAAATCTCAACACCTGATCCTGCAGCCTTACCTGGCTTACGCAAATAATCTTGATTTCTTTGTAGAGGGACTGTATGTCCATCCGTATGTTGTGCAAATTGAGGGTAAACCACAAAATCTATTCTCTAATAGGTGGAAGGCAGGGAAATTTCCAATGGCTGCCTGTATCATTTATTTCTCATGTCATATTCTTAACGTGGTTAAAATTGGCAGTTTACAGGAATTGTGGGCTCGGAGGCGTTAGGACACTCATCCTGCTTGCCAGCATCCCTTTCTAAGAACCTGGGAAGATTATTGGAACGTAGATTTTTCCCATGTTGAAGTTTATAAGGATGAAAAGCTCTGTGTGGAATACATCTCTGCAACTTCAGTGGCAAAAATTGCTAAGCACATTATATATAGATAGCAAAGTGCCTTCTTTAGGGACTGCCACAGACTGCTCCTGAGATAGCTAAGCAGACAAGTAAATAGTAAAATATGGGTATATTTAGCACTCCAGAAGGCGATGGATGGTGTTCAGACTTCACATCACACAGGCTCTTAAAGTCTTTACCTCTGTGTAATCCCTTGTAGTCAGCACTGATGTGGTGGTACATTTGGGACCTAATTACAAGCTCCACTGCCAATCCAAGTACCAAATGGTGAAGGACAGTGTTGGAAGGTAAAAACCAGTGGCATCCTGACTCATGGATCATGAGCAGCAGAGAAGGAGAGGCAGGAAAAGGACGACACAGTTTAATGGGATTTGGATTAAATGCGGTTTAATGGGATTTGGGTGTAATTGTGGGTTTGAATGCCTGCCTGCCTCTCTGGTTCGTGCAGGCACTGCTTGGGTAGATGCATCCTGGTTTGCATCTACTTCAAAAATCACACTGGAGTGCCCGTGGTCAAACTGGGGATCTGACTTCACAGAAGCCCCTGCCAGGCTTGTCTCAGCACATCCCCCTGGGGTGGTGGGAGAGCAGTGCCTGAAACAATGGCCAGAGAGCCACAGGGGTCGTGGGAAGCTCTGGTAACCTTTCCCATGTGAGTTCAGAACAGGTTTTCCTTCTGGATGTTTTCCTTTTTCTTCTGGATATTTTTTTTTCCTTTTGGATGTTTTTTTCCTTCTGGAATTTTTTTCCTGTTTGCGTCAAGCTTGAGGCCTTCCCACTTCAAATCCCCCCTCTTTTCCCAAGGCTGTTGAAAAGTCTCCGGTGTGTTTCTGACTGCCGTGCCAGCCTGGAAAAGCTGCAGAGAATATTTACAAGTGTTATCTTTGAATCAAACCCACCACCTCGCTTGGACAGCATCCATCTCCTCTTTCTTCCCTTCTGGCTGGCCTTTTGTAAGAATGTTTCTGCTGTTGTTGAGGATATTCATCCACATTCATACCCACACACGGATCCTGTGGTGATGTAATGGTGCATTATTGACAGAGAGTCTTGGGGTTTTTAGCTAAAATACAGGAAATGGTGGAGCTGCATGGCAGGTAGTGGAAAGGAGCTGTGTTGAACTGCCTTGATGTTGTTGTCTTCCTTCCAAGGATGTTGTACTCCTAAAACCAGCGCTCATTATTGCAAATGGAGGTCATGGACCCTGTTAGTTGTCCTTAGAGGAAGGGTGAGGCGTACGTGGAAACAAGTCCCAGCACTCTCATAACTGGAGTAACCACATCACCAAATCTGGGAACCTCAGGTGTGGTGCAGAGCTTGGTTTCTCTCTAAAATCCCTCAGAAACAGTTTATTGAGGAGCTTTTCCTCCCGTGTCATACCGAGTTACTCCCTTGGTTTGTCGCACTGCTGCTGTCTCCGTGCATCTCTGGGTGACTTTTTATGTCTCGTGCTTTCCTACAGGCCCGGAGGTGTTGTAAGGAATGAGCAGAGCTGGCAGCCTGGCCGGCTGGTGTGAGGTGACACGGTGACAGTGATCCTGAGTGGCTCCTGCGTGTTCCTGGCAGTGGGGCATGAGCAAGGAGCAGTCTTGTGAAGTGGGGAATTGCAGGGAATTCAAACAGGCAGGGGCGAGACTGCTGCAGTAACCCACGGAGAGGAGTTCAGCCCCTCACGGTGCTGAGGGGAGGGACCCTGGCAAAGGGCGTGATCCCTTTTCTGGACTGGCTTGCTGCTGGCTCCCTGCAGCTCTGGGGGACCCTGTTTGTTCCCAGAAACTGCCGGGCCGTGTTTCCCCATATTTCCAAGCCTCCAGCCACTAGAGGGAGAGAACGCCACATATTTATGGCTTCGTTCGGGCGTGGGGATGTGTTTAATGAAGGAATTCACCAAGGCTTTCCAGGCAGTCCCAAAGCTGGCTTTAACCCCTTCATTTATCCGGGGTAGTTTTATAACTGCTCCAGAGATCTGACTGCCAGAGACCTCGGCTGGTGCACGACCTGAGATTGCAGACGCTCTGGAAGATGTTCGGTGATCCCTGTCCATGTTTTACACCCTGTACTTTCTGTCAAGCATCCCTGCTGTGAAATGGCTTCGTGGGGAAACCTTTGGCTCCTGCTGCCTGTGCCTGTCTGCTCGCGTTACCCACAGCCCAGCGCACCGCGAGGACCATGGCACGCCGAGCCCCCTTCCCCTTCTTCCTGGCAAGCCTCAGACTCCTGGAGCCCATGGCCTGTTCCCTCTGCTAGAATAAAACAAGCCCGAGAGGGAGCTGATTTCATTTGGAATTAAAGCATCGAGGCAGTAATTGTTGTAGGCAGATGAGTTTTAACAATTTGAAAGGACACCAGCAAAGAGCTGTGCATTGAGGGAAGGGAGCAGGGATGGGAGCTTTAAGAAGACAATGTCAGAAAGTGAATTTTATACACTTTTGAAAGTGAGACAAGAGCAAAACTCTCCTTTGCAGATTGAGCCCAGTGAGGACAACCCGTGGAAGTCTGAGGAGGGGACTGTGGGATTTGGAGGGGTCTGGAAAAGCAGCTGGAAGTGAAAGCAGCACATTCAGTGGTTTGGAGAGCCACAGCCTGCAGTGCTGTTTATCAGAATGGATGCACATTATGGAATTCACATCCCCTCTGCACATGGTGGGTGGGGAAGAGAAAATCTCTTTGCTTTGCTTTTGATTCCAGAGGGTGATTCAGGGCAAGGCTCTCTCAGAAGAGAAGCCTTATGATGCTTTAGCAGCCTAAAGTATTGAAGGAGAGTATTTCTCTGGGAAATGTTCCTGGCTCTAAAAGTGAATAGTTCCAGTTAATAGAGAGGCTCAGCAAAGAGGTTTCCTTAGGCTGATGGAGCATCCATGCAGATGATGCCCCAGCTCATGAAGTTCTCCTGATGAGGTTGGGGCTGGTCTCAGCTGCTCCTCTCCCCTCCAGTTTCTCTTATCCAGATGTGCCCTGGCTGGCACAGCTGATGGCAGGCACAGGGAAGCAGGGAGGGAAATGTGCAGGAGGGCACTAGGAACCTTGAGATTGACCTGACCCAGGCACACAGGAAAAATGGGCACGAAGGGACTAAATGTACATCATCCTGGTCAAAACACTGCTTGTTGTCCTGGGTGTCCATCATCCTGTTCAAAACACTGCTTGTTGTCCTGGGTGTCTATCACTGGACACCCCACACTTGGAGGGCTGAGGTTGGGTTGCTCCAGGAGCTCTCCCTGCTCTGCTGTGTGCTCCTCCTGCACCCCCAGATCTCCCAACATGTCCTGGTAACTCAGACTGAGGCCATGAAAACAGGGCTGGGAGCTGAGCTGCTTCAGCTCAGCATCCAGGGCCAGGGGTCACAGCTTGAATTAAATAGCAGAGCGAGAGGAGCACTGAGTGAATGTGAAAGGCTCCTCTGATGGCTCCGTGCATTCCGATGAACTGTGGCCATAAATAAAAGCTGCTTGTTAAGCCCCCACCTGCCTGGTGGAGATGAGAGATCCTGCCTCCTCCAAAGGCACCCAGCTCCCGTGGGATCCCACGGGCTTTGGGTGGGCGAGAGGGGACAGGCAGGAGCTCGGCTGTGAGTCTGGCTGTTGGATTTGGGACAGGCAGGAGCTCGGCTGTGAGTCTGGCTGTTGGTTTTTTGGGAGAGGGCAGGGCTGTGAGAACCCCCAGGCCGTGAGACAGGGCCATGCTGAGGGCCTGGAGGCTCCATCCCAGGCTCCTGCATGGAATGTCCCTCCAGGCACCAGGGAGGAACGCAGCCTCAAGGTTTATAGATTTGCCAGCCCCTTGTGACCTCAAAATGCACGACCCAGAGCAGCATTTATTGTTTCCCTGTCAATCTTCTCATAAACAGCAATGCTAAGCTCTAGTTTTATTTTAAAAAATACCTTTTTTGGCAGCAGATCTCTTAGTACACAAATGAAATGAATTTATATATGAGCATTGTGCTGCTTGTAAAAGCCCTTTCAGTTTCAAATTTAGTTTTATTCCTTTTTTTAATCTCCATAGGATTTTCCCTAAATAAGCAGAACTAGGGCAGTGCTAGTGACAGATGGATATAAAGAAGACTTGGATGCTGGAGAGACTTTTCTGGGCTTGGGGATCTGATTTGGGGTGTTTTTCTCGTCACCCAAAGAGTTTAATTTGACTGCAGGTTATTAATTTTCACCTCTAAAGCAGAGGGCATGGCAACAGAGAACGTTCCTTGGCAACAGACTCCTTGGGTTCATTAAAGCAGAGGTGGGAGGTTTGCAAATGGAAAAAGTTGAGTGATATTAGCAAATCAAATGGGCTGAGGCATGAGGAGTCTTGTCAGTCAGGAGGGGGTGACAGGAGAAGGAATAGTAAACAACATGCAAACTATCTTGAAGGAGGTGTTTTGAAAGGAGGCAGATCCAGGATTGGCCTGTTGTCCTGCCTTCCCAAGGGCAGGATGGACTGGGGAGGGCTGGGAAGAACCTCTGTGTGTCTGGCAGGCTGTGGGCAGTGAAGAGGTTACTTATTAAAAAAATTGCTTTTTGCAAACGGGTTTCCGAACTGTGGCTTCCTACTAGGGTTTTTGTAAAAGTTCCAGCTGGTTTTGACCCTCTCCAAAACTGAAGCTGGCCTTTTGTTGGTAAAATCCCACAAAAAGCCCTTTGAGGGGAGTCTGTGGAAGCGTGGCCGTGCCCAATCCATGCCCTCCCTCCTTTCCCGTGGAGCAGGCTGTGTGTGCCACACACCTCTGCCTGAAGCCAGATGGGGGCTGTTTGCACTGTGACGGCTAAATATAAATACTGCAATTAATTAATAATGCCCAATGCACATAATTAAATTAAAAATAACTCAAGTTTGTACCAGCATACCGAGTGTGCGTACAACTGTTCCAGTCGGGAGAAAGGGTTTGGAGTGGGGGGAGACAGGTTTGGGCTGCCCTGTCTGTCCCTGTCACTGGTCACCGTGTCACCTTGGGAGGTCAGGGGAAGCCCCTGGTTCTCAGGTAGTGATCTCCCCTCTCCCTTGCTGTGGTAAACAGCCAGATCCCAATCACATCCATCAGAGCGAAGCATTTCAGGCACTTGTTCCAGTCCTATGGTTCTATGACTCTATAATTTATGACTGAAACTATCTTTGTGTCAGAGTTAGTTCAGGAGGACACTCGTATCTGGGCTTCTGAATATGTCATCTCCTATTAAAGAACAAACAAACTCCCTTGTAATGTACCATAAATAATAATAATAATAATACTTTGCAAGAGCCTGAAGCGCTGTGTTATTGCTGTGCTAATCAGAGAGGCACTGGGCCATTATGAGAGTATTCCATGGGGTTTGGGCTTTTTTTTCCTGCAGGAAAGTACGTGTTTCATAGCTGTGTAGCATGGCTGATTGGTTTATAAAGCCGGGCTGGATAATTCCTAGTAGAGGTTAGTCAAATTCCCCTCCTTTCTCATTAATTAACCTGTAGGATTTGGTGCCTGTTCTTTGCAGTTCAATAGAGACAGTGGCTGCAGGAACATATTTGTGCTCTCTGATATGGAATGAAGAACATCTGCCTTCTGCAGCAGTGAAATACCAGCGTGTGATGGGGCTCTCCAAAGGGCACTGCCAGCCTCTCCTGCCTCAGTGAGGACATTCCAGGCTGAAATTTCGATGGGGAGGTGTTGGCTGGGGGATGTTGTCCAGTGCAGCATCATAGCTGGGGAGGGAAGGCAGTGGGTGAAAAGCAGAAGGGAAATCCCCTCATGAAAACTGCAGCAAGGAGGGAGAAAAAGAATTTTGGGAAAAGTTCCCACATCCAGAGAGCGGTTTAGAGCAAAACTCTAAAATTCCAAATTCCGGTGGGATTAAGGAAGGCAGGCCTTAAAGATCTAAGGGAGATTTCAGTGCTGATGTGATAACACAACAGCAGGAAGAAAAGCCAGGAAAGGCAGGTGAAATCCTGCAATGCTGCTCTCATGGGCTGCAAGAAAATGAACCTTCATGATTGGGATCCCAGGGCTGTGTTTTGGGATCCCAGGGCTGTGTTCTGGGTGTCTGCTGCCAAAAGCTGCCCTGCAGTACTGTAAATAATGGTGGGAGAGCAGGGTGGGTTCTGGGAGGATTGGATTCCAGTGGGATGGTTGGTAAAGTCTCTTGAATGTTATTTCCATGACTCCAGATGTGTTGGATGAGGCACAAGGACAGAGGTTATTTTTGCTGTTTCACTGGGATAATACTGAGTGTCCTGCTCATACCCACTTGCTTGGCTTTTCAGTGGCTCTCCAGCTGCAGGGAACTAAGAGAAAATAAGTTACATGTGGAAAAGTGGCATTCATCTGATAATTTAGGCAGTCACTGCTACTGCAGAGGTAAACACTGCCCTTTCCTTCCCTGCCATCACTTCTGCGCTCCCCTGTGAGGTTCTTGCCCACTTTTGGTATCATTGGCAGTCAAAAGGAGACTCCAGACTGGGCTGGCCTGTCTGAGGGTGAAGCACACCAGTTAATTTTGGTGCTTATTCTGGAGAGAGAGAGAAATTTTTGGAGGCTGTGACAGGTTAAATATGAGCAGACCACAGCTCTGCTGAGACTGACTGGGACATTGTGTTATTGATGAGCAATCCATGAGTTCTTCCTGGGGATTTCCTCTGTGGTGATCCCCCAGACAAACCACCTGAGCAGAGCCTCGTCCCTGTCTCCCCAGTGGGACGTGCTCAGGTGGTAGAAATCCCATTTTTTTGCCAGCTAAATCCCAGGGCAGGAGCCTGCAGTGCAAACTCTGTGCCCAACCACCACACACTGAAGGCTGCCCGTTTCCCTGT
This sequence comes from Regulus satrapa, assembly GCA_013396955.1. Classification (NCBI taxonomy): domain Eukaryota; kingdom Metazoa; phylum Chordata; class Aves; order Passeriformes; family Regulidae; genus Regulus; species Regulus satrapa. Next base: position 80,196 of record VWZN01009037.1, read on the forward strand.
GGGCAGTGTGGGTTTTCTTACCAGAGCAGTGCCCGTGGCACAATTCCACAGTGCTCTGTGACTCACACCCAGCTCCGGGTGTGCTTGGGAATATTCCATGTCTGGGGTGTGCTGGGTGGGCACAGAGCCCCCTGTGCCCTCAGGTGTTCTGGACTGGAGCAGCCCCTGGCACAGGAGCCAGCACGTGGTGCCCTTCCCTGGAAGATGCTTTCCTGCAGCGTGGGGAAGTGGAGAATCAGAGAATCACTGAATATTCTGAGCTGGAAGGAGCCCACAGGATTCATCCCAGCCCAGCTCCTGGCCCTGCACAGGACCCAGAAGAAGCTCACAGGTGGCTTTTCCCTGCACCCCCTGCTCTGGCAGGGACTCTGGGCTTGGTCCCCTGCCCGCTGGCTGCCTGCAGAGCGCTTTGCATTGACAATGAGGCAGCAGAGGTGCATTTTCTTGGCAGGGAAATACAGCTGGGTTCTCTCTGAGGTTCCCTGTGCCAGAGAGAGCGGCTGCCCCTCTGCTCTGAGCAGGTCGGGATTTGTGTGCAGCCTGCTGCCCATTCAGAGATTTGGCTGATCTTGGGGCTTTCTTGCTTTTCAGCACCTTCGCAGGGAGCAAGAATTAACCTGGCAACTCTTGGTTTGCTTCTCAAATCAGCTTAGTGTAAACAAGGCACATAGGAAATGAAAGAGTGGAATATGAGCCTTATCCACAGGCCTGATCAAGAGCTGGCAGGAGGAGAGAAGCTGGGATCATTCCGCTCCTGTGTCACAGTCCTCCACAGAAATTGTCCTCCTCCAGATCCACGTTCCCAATTGGAGCAACAGGGTGGGATGTGCCAGACAAATCCCCCGTTTACATTGCCAGGATGCAGCTTTGACCAAAGTGAGTGGAGTTAGTGGGATGACACCATGCATGGTTTAAAGCTGGTCTTGTGCTTAAGAGGGTCATTGTTGTACTTTATGTGTGCTGACAACAGCGCAGATCTCATCTAAACTTTCCTGGTAGAAAAAATATCTACCCTTCCGTTATAGATAACTGATCACTGCTCTGTTTCCAGTCTGAGTTTCTAAAGCAATGTCTGTTCAGGATGTCTGTCTGTCAGTCAGTTCTGCTGTGCCAGCTCTCCCAGCCCCTGCAGAATTAGTTGGGGAGGTTGTGCTGGCTCTGTCTGACATCCCGGACAGGTGAGGGACCTGTGAGATCTGAGTTCCAGGGCAGCACAAAGCCGTGGCCATCACCTGCTGCAGGAGATGGGTTTCTCCGTGGAGAGTATCCTGATTGACAACAACATTCCAAAATGGCTGTCAGAGGAGGGATTTTCCAACCAGAGCCCTCCTGTGGATGTAAATAACTTACCTGGTGTTTCGAAACTTAGGCAGAATTCCAAAGTTTGGACAGCTGTAAGCATTTGCTGCCTGACGCCTCCTTTTGTCAGCCATCTCTGGTAATAATGATGGCTGTCAGTGCCTGTACAGAAGGTGATGGGATATGGCTTGATGGAACTGGAGCAGGCTGTGTGGTGCCCCAGCAGTGCAGAGATGCTGGGCAGCATCCATTCGGTCCTGCCTGCACTTCTGGTCTGTCCCATTTCAATAAATAAGTGAAGACACCTAAGCTCTGATCCTGCTGAGTGGCACAGGACCAGCAGAAAGTGGCAGTCACGAGGAGCTGCGTGTTGTTCCCTGACTCAAAATCTCCAGCTGCAGGAAAAATGTTGACTCCTCCAGAGGCCAGGAGCGGGAGATCCAAATGCCCTTCTGCCCTTGAGGTGTGGAGAAAAAACCCATACAAACACAACCCTAAATCCTCTGCAGCTGTAACTGAGGAGATTGGAGCTTCTCCACAGATTTTACAGCATATGCTGTTTGTGGACCCAGCCCGTTCGGTGTCCCCAGTGTCCTGCCCGTGCCCGAAGCACGCTGGCAGCCATTCCCCACCGTGTCTCCACGATCCCTACCTGCCCTCTCCCGTCCCTGCAGACTCAGGTGCCAAAGAGGGATTTTGGGAATATCGGTGGGGCATTTTCCTGTACTCAGGGGTGTGTCAGTCCTTCTCCGGGCTGCCCCTTCCTGTGGGCACCGAGCCCCGGGATGGCGGCAGGGGCTGCGGCAGCGGCGCCGTGAGCGGCCTTGGCCAACTCGGGCAGCCCCGCGTCGCGGCCCCGCCATGGGGAGAACCATGTCGACGTGCGTGTCCCAGCTGGAGGATCCGCCAGCCTTCAGCCCCGTTCCCAGTTGGCTCTACACATCCCATATGCTGCCGCCGCCTCTTCTAACCAGCGCCAGACACCGCGATCTCCTCTCCCTCGACGTGGTGGGTGGCCGGATCGATGAGCAACGCTTAACCGAGTGTATTTGCTTTCTTAACTGTGCAGCGGGGCTCTCGTTTGCTTGCTGTGGCCAGAAAGTGGGGAAATTCCGGGGGAGCGGGCAGGGGATGAACCCCCGGAGTGGGGAGCAGGGCGCCGGTGCCGGGGGAGGATCACCCCGGGCAGGTGCAGGGCTGGGCTGGGAGCTTTGTTGTGAGAAAGGGGACTCATCCTTCATGTGGAGAGCAGAATGAGAACCTGCTGCCCTCTGAACGTCAGCAAAATCCCCAGCCCCTTGCTGAGCGTGGAGCATGTGCTGGCTCTGCAGAGCCGGCGTCTTGCGGCGCTGGGGGCGAGGGTGACCGGCCACCGGCAGGAGGGCACGGCGTGCCCGGGGCGCTGGGCGCCTGCGGGGACCCTCCCCAAGTTCGCACCAGTCCCCCCTCCTTTCCCTCCCTTCCACTCCCCTCCCCTCCTGCAGAGTTTCAAAGCACGGCAGGGAAAAAAAAAAAAAANCCCTCCCCTCAAATCCCTCGGTCCGTGACTGAAATAAATAAGCACAATCCCAGGTAGTGAGGAGGCTGCTAATAACGTGCTCCTGACAGGCACGGGATTGCCAGGCTGAGGGATGGCTGACTGAAAGCTCCAGGCTAGGGTGGGGGTGGGGGGCTTCTTTTTTTTCCTGCCAGCTCTCGCCAGGCAGTAGGGATTTTTTTTTTCCTTCCCCTCCCTGATAATAAGGACATCATCAGAAGCAAGATGCAGTGGCTAAGGGATGGAACAGGAATGGTGAGTTCAGGTAGCTATGTCTTTCTCTTTTCCTTTTATTGCAGTACTTTGACAGGGAAATGAACCTCCGTCCTATCTCCTGACTCCTCCTTTACTCCCTGTCCTTGAAACCATTGATCACTCTGTAGCCATTTTATAGACTCCGCATTCCCAAACTGCTGAGCAGAAGAAGAAATTGAAAGAAAGGCGGGAGGGTGGGCATGCCTCGGGGCGTGGGAGGCAGCGGCAG